>PVKP010017399.1:0-46225 GCA_004027715.1 Plecturocebus donacophilus
TGTGTGTGTGTGTGTGTGTGTGAACACAGCTATACCAACTCTGAGCCCAGGTGTCTCCAATACAGGGCTAGACTCCGGTTTGTGTGTGTATGTGTGTGTGGACACAGCTATCCCAACTGAGCCCAGGTGTCTCCAACAAGGGCTAGACTCTGGTTCCCTCAGTGGACCCCTGCCAACCCAAGCCTTGCTCGCTTGCTCCCACCTCAGCCCCTTAAAAACCCCTTCTCACCTCCTGGCTGCATGGTAGAGGGCAGGACGTTCTCCCCAGCCGAAAGTGACACAAAAAACGCAAACGGAATTATCCACAGGCAGAAAGTGAAATAGGCCAGGACCTGGCAACAAGAGAGACTGAGAAGAGGGTACCCTGGAGGTGCCAAGAGTGGGCTGGGTGTGGTCACTGCGTGTTGGTCAAGAGTGCACAGAGGGCCACACCTGATCTCCAACGGGGGCCCAGACCTGGGAAGCAGGGAAAACCACCCTCAGACATGGAAATACTTCTGTGGGGAAAGGTGGGGGCTGAAGATGATTGAATGTGGCCACAATCCCTACATCTTGGTCACCACGAAGCAATTCCCCTGGACTGAAGGAGGCAGATGAAGTGCTAAGCCATGACTGACTGACCCACACTCCCCAAAGAAGTGACCTTGCTCTTCCCAGAGGTTCAAACTGGAGCAGCAGGGTGTGGAGAAATCATGAGGGAAGAAAACCTTGGCAGCCACTGGGAAAAGCTGGGGCTCAGGACTGCAGCCCACCCTTGCCCTGTGAGGACTGTGTCAGAGAAGGCCACCCTAGTGCCCCTTCCTGACCTCAGGATGACCCCCCCAGGGGAACCCAAAGGACTCACATAGGAAGAGCAGTGTCCCCCTGCCTCAACCAAAGGGACCCCTTCTGTCCCCATCCACATTGCTCTCTCTAACCATCTATGCCTTCTGTTTCTATCCACACTGCCTTCTCTTTTTTTTTTTTGAGATGGCGTTTTGCTCTGTCGCCCAGGCTGGAGTGCAGTGGTGTGATCTCAGCTCACTGCAACCTCCGCCTCCCGGGTTCAAGTGATTCTCCGGCCTCAGCCTCTGAGTAGCTGGGATTACCACCACCCACTACCATACCCAACTACTTTTTGTATCTTTAGTAGAGATGGGGTTTCTCCATGTTGGCCAGGCTGGTCTTGAACTCCTGACCTTGTGATCCACCCACCTCAGCCTCCCAAAGTGCTGGGATTACAGGCGTGAGCCACTGCACCCGGCCTCTCACACTGCCTTCTCTAACTATCTATGCCTTCTGTCCCATCCACACTGCTCTCTCTAACCATCTATGTTTTGTTTTTTTTCAAACATGTAATCCTTGAACAGATTCAGTTTCAAATCAGAGCTAAGTTCACAAAGTAAACCATGCAAGTTCCCTTTTACTCCCCTGTCCCTGTTAACAGCTGAATGCACTGGACACTTCTTACCTCTGAGAAGGGATAATATTCTTCTGCAAAAAACTGAAATGCTAGGTAATGATTCACCACCACTAGTCCTGTTGAGGGAATGAAGAGTCAGTCAGTTAAAGGGGAATAAGAGAAAGCTGTACTTTTCATTTCAAAAAGCCATAGGAAGTTGGGAGCCTCCAGGGAGTCTTAGGCCTGACTTTACACTCAACTCAGGGTAGGCAATTCCCTAGAACTATTTCCCATTCTTCCCGTTAAAAACGGGGGAATGAGCCTCAACTTGCCCACTGCACAGGGCATTCTGAGAAAAATTAGAATGTAAGAAAGCGTTTTGCATGTTATAAAAATGAGACTTCTATGTTACATAATCCAAAGCATCATGACAATTAACCTCGTTTTTAGAGGATATGAGTGCTAAAGAAAGCTCTCCCACAGTGGCAGGTAGGGAGAAGTCATGGGTGTGCAGATTAGATGCCCTTAAGAGGCTCTACTCCAAACTGGGCAGCAGGGAGAAGTCCTGCTCAAATCAAAGGCTCTTACTCCTCAGGAATGAAAGGGCGAGACTTGCTAGATGCCATGAGGAGAAACACCTAATGTAGATGACGGGGTGATGGATGCAGCAAACCATCATGGCACGTGTATACCTATGTAACAAACCTGCGGGTTCTGCACATGTACCCCAGAACTTACAGTATTAAAAAAGAAAAGACTTGCTAGATGCTTTGAGGTGCAATCTTTGGGTTCCTCAGTGTTCTGGGGGATGGGGTCCTTCCCCATCCTGCCCCAAGGTAAGGCATACTGGTGTGAACTGATATGTTCTGGACACACACAGCTGCCCCTCCTTGGTGTGCAACTGAGTTTACAACAGAGAGCACGTGTGCGTATCCTGGACACAGGCTGCTCAAGAGACAGTCATCTCTTCCTGTTCCCATGGTGAGGTGAAGGGCAGGTACCAGAAAGAACATGGCCCCTGAAACTGACTGTCCCCTCACACACACCTGACAGCAATGACCATGTCTCCTTTCTTCTCCCCTGCCTCTCCCATTCTAAGGCAAAGACTATAGTTCTGCTATGCCTAGCCACACTCTAGGGCTAAGAGATAATGGGAGGTAGGATAGTGGCTGGTGCCTACAAGATCTTTTGGAAAAACTCTTTTAGGCATCAAAGGGCAGGTCAAGGGAATGACAAGAGTCAGAGGAGCCTGCTGCTGAGGGGTTGGGGGCAGGAGTTCTTCACTGGGACATAGGGGCCTGGTCTCCTTGGAAGGGCTCCCCAAACAAACCTCTGCTGAACAAATTCTTTGGTGAAATCACACCAAGCACCCAAAGAAGAAACCATTTTGGCTTTAACAATATGTCCTCTGTGTGGATAATATTCACTCTTCAGGCGCTCTCACAGAATTAGAAAAGTCACTCTAAAAAACCCCTAACTCCATCTGATACCCTGACCAAAAGCCAGGGTGGGCAGTAATGATGAACAGGAGCAATGGCAATCTTGGCAACCAAAATACTTTGCAAAGCCGTTTCCAAATATCTGTAAATATCTATACACAGCTCCTATATGCCCACTGAGTCTCCCAACAGTTCTTTTAGAAACATCCTCTCTAAAGAGATGGAGAAGCTAAGGCCCAAAGAAGGGCAATGATTCCCCAGGGTCAGAAAGTGGTGGCCGGGCAAAGCCAAGAAGACTGGGTCCTCCACACCCACACCCAGGCTCAAGCCCGAGGCAGCAGCAACCAGTGAGAATGAGATGAGAAGCTGCAGCCCCCAGAAGGCATTCACACCAGGCCAGAGTCTGCAGGGCACTCAGCCCTATGAGGCTCCAGTCCTAACTGTGACTTTGGGTCAGAAGACTGGACGGGGTGGTGCCTGCCTGCCTACTAAGGAAGGGCTTTGGGCTTTTTCTGGCCAAGTGATTTTTTTGAGGCTGGAACTGCTCAGCTGGGGGCCCTGCCTCAGCCAATCCACAACCCCTTATTTCCCAAACTCTTCTTCAAACTTACCTCTCTGGGAAAGCCCTCCCTGTCTGAGCCCCCAACTCTAACAAATTCTAGTCACTAGAGCCAAGGTGGGCTCTAGAGTCCTCAGGAGTGACAACTGCATCTTCCCAATCAGCCTGGCCTCCTGGAGGACTTCAGTGGCTGACTTACTTTCTCTGTATTCCCTTTAGTGCCCAGGATGGAGATGGGCACACCCAACCACGTCCGCTGCCTCCCCAACCCCGTCCCCTCTCACCACACGACAGGATGAAGTTAGGCGAGGTCAACATGATGAAGGGGAAGGTCTGGAGGAGGCCAAAGTAGACGAGGTTGGTGAAGAGGCCCACGCCAATCATGCTGGTGGGGAAGTGCTCAAAGATGTAGAGGCCGATCAGTACAGCGGTGGAGAACTGAAACAACCAGAGGCAAACAGTGCAGGGTGCTTCTTCCAGGCAACCTTCCTGGATTCACCAACCCCTAGCCTGCTAAGGGCAGCGCTAGGTTCATGCTTCAATCTCCTCATTTCACAGGTCTGGCCTCCCCAACTAGACTCTCTGCTCCCAAAGGCAATGTTTTGTTTGTTTGTTTGTTTTTTGAGATGGAGTCTCACTCTGTCATCCAGGCTAGAGTGCAGTGGCATCCAGGCTAGAGTGCAGTGGCAAGATCTCCTGGGTTCAAGCAATTCTCCTGCCTCAGCCTCCTGAGTAGCTGGGACTACAGGCGTGCACCACCACACCCAGCTAATTTTTGTATCTTTAGTAGAGACAGGGTTTCACCATGTTGGCCAGGCTAGTCTCAAACATCTGATAGCCTCCCAAAGTGTTGGGATTACAGGTGTGAGCCACTGTAGCCAACCCATTTCTCAAACTTTTTGACAGCAACCCACAGTAAGAAAAACATCTTCCAGGCGTGGTAGCCCACGCCTGTAATCCCAGCACTTTGGGAGGCCAAGGTGGGGGGATCACCTGAGGTCGGGAGTTGGAGACCAGCCTGACCAACATGGAGAAACCCTCTCTCTACTAAAAATACAAAATCAGCCGGGCATGGTGGCACACGCCTGTAATCCCGCTACTAGGGAGGCTGAGGCAGGAGAATCGCTTGAACCCTGGAGGTGGAAGTTCCAATGACCCAAGATGGTGGCATTGCACTCCAGCCTGGGCAACAAGAGCAAAACTCCATCTCAAAAAAAGAGAAAAACATTTAACACTGTGACCCCCAACACATATATACATATATATGATCAAAGCTCAAATTTCAATTCTATTTATGTTCCTTTTAAAATGTTGATCATAACCTACTGAATTAATTACATAGTCCAATAATGAATCGAGCCTACAGTTTGAAAAACAGGACTCAGAAGGACCTACAGTTGTCAGTGCTTAACAAATGACAGCTGGCTGAATGAAGGGCTAATTCTTGTGCCAACAGCCACAAGCTGGGCCTCTGGACCAGAGCTGAGGGGTATAGTCTTGTCTCCACTGTGAACTTCCAACCTCAGGCCATGCTCAGAGTGGAAGTGGCTGCCGACACCAGGTGACTTGAGGGGCTGTGGATGCTTTCTGTCAAAGGGCACCCCTACCCTCACCCCTACCCCCAGCTTTTCCTGCAGCTGAAGGAAGTCTGTCCACCAGCAGTCACCCTATGGCTTTGACATCAGTGGCAAGGACTATGTCTTCAGTAAGAGAAGCTTCCCATGAGACCAAGGGAGGGCGAGGCCAGCGAAGCTGTGCCTCTGTTAGGACAAATCACTTGATCCAATTAGAAAGACAGCAATGAACAAATACTCAAAATTGTCTTACAGCTCCTCTAAGTTCTAAATGCTGTGAACAGAGCAAAGGGCTAAAGACAGTAGAAGATAGCTAAGTAAAGTCAAAGCCATGGTCCTGTCACCAGAGAATGTACACTTGACAGTCACCTTAAGGACTAGAGGAGAAGGTCTGCAGTCAAACAATGCCACTTGGGGAAGGAAGTCAGGGAAGATCTGGGCCCAGGAGTGCAGACATAACAGACAGCACTCAGGGCAAGGAGGTAAGAGTGTGTGCTCAGGAAACAGCAGAGGCACAGGCCTCATCATCCATGCCAAACTCTCCCCACTTCCTGCTTTTGAGGCAGGGCAAAAGAGTGAGGAAGACTCCTAAAGAAAGTTGCCACTTACCCAGATCATGTATTTTATGATTCTGCTGGTGGCCACTGTGTATTCTTCTATCAGTTCTGCCAGGTAATAGAGTCCAGCCGCTGGGGGGTGGGAGAGGGGCAAGCAGGGAGACCATCAGCCAGGGTCACTCCCACCGTCCTGGTCACCCCTCTCTCTGCAGCCCAGTCCCCATCCACCCTTCATGGACTCCAGAAGGTCAAGAACAAACCGAACATCCCATGTGTTGCCCTTCCAAGTCTGGAGAAGTAAAACTTTGTTAGGGCAACTAAGGAGAAATCTCACAAAAATCAATGAAAGTCTGCCTTTGAAGCCTCAGTACAATGCTAACCTCTGCCTCAGAAAGCGGAATTTCACGTATTCAATAAACACCTGCTGGGCACTTGGCAAGAGCCAGGTCCTTGGGCTAAGGATACAGCTGAACAAGACAGACAAGAATCCTTCCCTGACTCAGCTTGGGAAGGGGAAGGAGAACAAGTAGGGAGGAGAGACAGACGAGTTCAGCGTGAGAAATGCTACTTTAGGGAAAGGACAGGGTACTGCTGGACCATCAACCCCTGTGGACTTCCCGGAGGAGACGATATCTCAACAGGCTGAGTGGGAACTAGCCAGAGGGGAAGTGTCAAAGGTGAAGAGAGAAGCAAGTATGAAGAGCCAGAGGGGCAAAGGCGGCGGTAGGCGGCAGGGACAAGTACGCGCGGCGGGCCGGGGAAGAGTGGGAGCGGCAGCGGTTAGCGGTCCGCAGGCGCGGGCGGGGCGCTGGAGTCAGCCTGTCCCGGGCACAGCCAGGGCGGACTTTGTCACACCTGCAAGGAGCCGCGGTCAGGCCGGGCTGCCGGACTCGGCAGAAGGGGCAGGACCAGGCGGGATGGAATTGGGACGGCGAAGGCCGGGAGCGCAAGGCAGGGGACCCCGAGTGGCCCCCAAACCCCCGCGACGCGACCCACAACGAGCACCGATGCTGGGGCGGCAGCCCGCGCGGGCCGGGGTCGTGCAGTCTCACCGACGGCCAGCGTGATGAAGGCCACCTGGATGAAGAGCGACAGCCAGCTCAGCACGTACATGAACCACATGGCGCCCCCGCCCGCTCCTCGGCCGCCGGGACTGGCCTGCGCCCTTCGGCTCGGGCGACACAGAGCCGCCACCGCCGCGGCCGCCGCGTCTCCGCCCCGCGGACGGCAGGACGGCGGTGCGCCGCCACCTAGAGGAGCCCGTCTCGAGTGTTGCCCGAGGCCAGGCTTGCGCTAGCGCCGCCCGCAGGAGAGGAGGGCCAACCGCCGCTGCCCCGCGCTCGCTGACCACCAGGCTCCCCAGCTCCACTCGGGGGAACGAACGCAGGCGGCGGCAGCCCGGGGGAGACGGGATGGTCCCCAGGGGCGGGGACCAGGCGCCCATATTGGGAGTCGGAGTGCAGCCTCCAGCCCCTCCCTGTGCACTCCTGGGCCAGCCTGGAGGGGTCCAGGGCGGGACAGGGCCACCTGACCGCCCCCAGCAACCTTCTCAGCGCACAAAGCTGTCTCTTGCTTTCGCAGGTGACATAGACAAAATTATTGAATTCCTAATATGTGCCACGCTCTGTGATAAAGGCCAGGTGTATTCTTGCCGGAAATTTGAGCAGATGGTGTAAATCATTTTATGAATGGGGAAGCTGGGGCCAAAAGAAGTTACCTTGCCCTGGGTCATACATCTAGGAAGCGGCACAATCAGGAGTTGGGAGATTTTAATCGGTCATCCTCAGGCCTAATTCCCCTCTAGGCTGTTCTTTTGGGGTACGTTCCGCACCTTTGTGTCGCCTGCACCTCACCCTGTGCCAGACACGCAGGGCGCCCAGTAGGCGCTGGATGCATTTACTACACCTCTGGGAGGGTTCCTGAGGGGCACCTGGAACCCGTTAGTCCTTGTCAACAAGTCTCCAATCTAGTGGCCGAGACAGGAATGCAAAATAATGTATGAAGAATAGGAGTCTAGTAGCCTTATTTCCGAATCATTTTTCATGCATAAAACTAAATACATATTCCTAAAAAAAAAAACCAATTACCATATGATTCAGCAATTCTACTTCTGGGTATATACCCAAAAGAACTGAGAAAGCAACGACATTTGTACACCAATATTCATAGCATTATTTACAATGGTCAGAAGACAGAAACGACCCCAAAGTCCATTGGTTGGCGAAAAGACAGACAAAATGTGCTATAAACATGAAATGGAATATTATTTAGCCTTAAAGTGAAGTGAAATTCTGACACATGCTACAACATCAATGAACCTTGAAGGCATGATGCTAAATGAAATAAGCCAAATGGGAAAGGACACACACTATATGATTCCACTCATATGAGGTACCCAGAGTAGACAAAATCATAGGCAGAAAGTTAAATGGTGCTTGCCAGGGTCTGGGGGAGAAAGAATGGGGAGTTACTTTTTAATGGATACAGAGTTTCAGTTTAGGATACAGTTTAATGTTTAATGGATACCATTTAATGGATATAGAGTTTCAGTTTCAAGACTGAAAACAACCTAAGTGTTCATGAATAGGAAACTGGTTAAGTATATCTTGTTACATCATGAAGCCAAGCCCTAAAAACCAGTGAGGGTGTTCTTTATATACCTATACAGGGCTATTTTTGAAAAAAAGCAAAAGGATGGGGAGAAAGGATCTATATACACATTTTTTTGCAGGAAGGGACAGGGTCTCACTCTGTCACCAAGGCTGGAGCACAGTGAAAACATCATGGCTCACTGCACCCTCGACCCCCAGGGCTCAAGAGATCCTCCCACCTCAGCCTCTCAAGCAGCTGGGATTGCAAGTGCAAAACACAACACCTGACAGATTTTTTTATTTTTATTTTTTGTACAGATGAGGTCTCACTATGCTGTCTGGGCTGGTCTTGAACTCCTGGGCTCAAGCAATCCTCCTAACACAGTCTCCCAAAGTACTGGGAATACAGGCATGAGCCACATCACCGAGCCTACACATTTCTTTATACAAAATATCTCTGGAAGGATACATTAGAAAACAGTAATATTGCCTGCTTCCTAGGAAGAGAAGGGGTGGGGTTCGAGAACAGGAGAGAGCATTCCCACTGTATGTCTTTTTATATCCTTAAAAAGTTGAACTATGTAAATATATGAAAAGCTGTTACCTGTTCATAAATAAAGTTTAAAATTAAAATGTTTATAGTATGATGGACCTGCTAGGATGTCTCAGATTTCCTGTGGTTGCCCAGTCCCTTCGTCAGAAAAAAAAACCACTCAGTAGTGTAAGGCCGGTTGCCTTGCTGGGAGCTCGGACGCACCCCCGCCCCCGCTCCTTTTTTCCCTTTTCCACAGGCCCTGAGCAAGCTCAGACATGCTCGGGCATGTTCCCTTCTCCCTTGCTCGCACAGCCTGGTTTTCTCTTAAAGAGCCCAGTATGCAAACAAGGTGCTGCAATCATAGCTTCTTAATAACCAATAGCAGCTAAGCCCTAACAACCAATAGCAGTCAAGTCTTAACAACCAATAGCAGCTGAGCTTTAACAACCGATAGCAGTCGAGCTTTAACAACCAATAGCAGGCAAGTAATTCCCACCAATAACAAGCCAAGTCCTAGGTCAAGGCTTGTAACTTACTCAATAGCAGTCTTGCTCTCCCACAACCAATCAAGCTGTTTCACTCCCTATAAAAACCCCCTGTCTAAAAATAGACTCACTATAAAAACTCCCTGTCTAAAAATAGACTCACTCCCTATAAAACCCCCTGTCTGAGAGGAGTCTGTGTGACTTCTTTGGCTCCTCTTGTGCAGACTGCAGAACCTCACCTGGGAGCCTGAATAAATTCCCTTGCGTTGGATTATTTTGGTGCTGGCCTCAGCTTCTTCGTTTCATCATCGGAAACAAACCTCACACGTAGTGCCTTACTGTAAGTTTGCTAATCTCAGGTCATGTGACTTGGTCATCCCTGATTGTTTCAATAGGAGAGAGCTTCATGCCCATATCTTTTTTATTGAGTAGTTTGTATTTGAGACACAGAAGCATCAGTGAGTAGAAGCACAGTAAAGTCTCTCTAATTTATTTAATTTATTTATTTGACATGGAGTCTTGCACTGTTGCCCAGGCTGGAGTGCAGTGGCACGATCTCAGCTCACTGCAACTTCCACCTCCTGGGTTCAAGCCATTCTCCTGCCTCAGCCTCCTGAGCAGGTGGGATTACAGGCATTCACCACCATGCCCTCATAATTTTTGTGTTTTTAGTAGAGATGGGGTTTCGCCATATTGGCAGGCTGGCCTCGAACTCCTGGACTCAAGTGATCTGCCTGCCTCAGCCTCCCAAAGTGCTGGGATTACAGGCATGAGCCACCACACCCAACCAGTAAAGTCTCAGTTGGTCATTTTCTTCCTAAACATCCTCCTAGGGAAGGAGAAAACTATAAAAATATCCCCCACCTCTCTCCAGGATTGTAGATCAGGGAAACTGGATGCCCCAAAAGGTTGTGTTTTCACCTTTGATTGAACCAGCATTGTTTTTCCAGGGCTGGGCACTTTCACTTCCCCACAGTTTTAAAGCCCAAGGTAGCTCAAGAGAGGTAAGGCTGAGGATTCAAATTTCCTCCAACAGCAGGAAGAAAGAAGCCACCATTTCCTGAGAGTGGTGAGAAGTCAGCTCCACCTGACCCAACAGGGCAGAGCGGGGTTTAGGGAGGGTTCTTAGGCTGTGCTTAGGGAAGGAGTTACAAGGGGAGCGAACTCAGGCCTTGCTTGAAGGAGGGAAGCAAGGTGATAGCAGGGCCCCCACACTCAATTCGAGGGACTCATTTCAAGAGTGAAAGAGTTTGTACGTTCAAGGTGACTGACCAGTTTGTTGATTTAACTTTTGATAGGTGGCAGGCGTGGTGGCTCACATCTGTAATCTCAGCAATTTGGGCACCGAGGCAGGAGGATTTCTTGAGCCCAGGAGTTCAATACTAGCCTGGGCAACACAGTAGGACCCCATCTCTGCAAGAAATTAAAAACATTAACCGGGCATGGTGGTGCACATTTGTGGTCCTACCTACTTGGGAGGCACGGGCAGGAGGATCTCTTGAGCCCAGGGTTTCAAGGCTGCAGCTAGCCATGTTTGCACCACTGTCCTCCAGCCTGAGTGGCAGAGTGAAACCCAGTCTCAAAACAAAAAAAAAACACCATAAATTGGCAGACCTCAGTAACTACACAAATTCAATCCAATACTTGTTTCTGCAAGAATAAAGGCAGGGGGAGAAAAGGAAAAACCCGCAGGACCAGGCAGCCTTCGGGGAGATGCAGGACCCAGCCCACTGGCCAAATGGCACCTGATGACAAGGCCGGCAGACTCACCCTAAATGCAAAGGCAGGTAACTCAACTCAGAGAGACCAGAGAAAACCATGTGGACTCTGGAGTCAGCCTGCCCAGGCTCAAGCCCTGGCTCCTGAAAATATTAGTGATGTGACTTTGGACAAGATATTGAACCTCTCTGTGCCTTGGTTTCTTATCTGTGATGGAGACAGTAATAGGGACTATCACCTATGCTAGATGTGTGTATTAAATAGGTTGGAACATGCATACAAATCACTTAGAACAGTGTCTGACACAGAAAGAACACTATAAATGCTAGCTACTGTTGTTTTCTGCACTTCATCTTAGCCAAAAAGTGGGTCCTGCCTCTTCTCCCCACAGGCTGCCTGGTCCCGCGGGCTTTTCCTTTTCTCCCCCTGCCTTTATTCTTGCAGAAACAAATGAATACACCTCAGGGTTCTGGCCTTGACCACTCTTGCTCACTTCTGGTCCCCTCCACTGACTCACCCACTCCCCTTCTCATTCTAACAGACTTACACATTCGCTATGCCTGAGGCCAAGCACATCCTGAGTGGGATCTGTGGTCCCAGTGGTCCACCTACACGGCGGGGACCTGCACGCCCATAGGGGCTGGGAAGGTTGCAACACGTGAAGGAAGACGCAGGAGGGCCGGGAGTCAGGCACCCAAGATTCCCTTGCCAGGCTGTGTTGGCTGCTGCCCTCTAGTGGCGACCAGAGGAGCTGGCGAGAAGCAAAGCCAGGATCATGGCTAATGGAAAGGAGTTTTGAGAGCAGTGGGGGCCCCACTGCCCAGTCACGAGGGTCAGGTGGGCAGGCCCCGAGTGCGTACACAGCAGACACCACCCACCACACACACAGCACACACAGTTGTAGACTGGGTCCACCTCAGCACCGGTGCTCCTGCTGCCCCACGTGGGCTGGCCACAGACGATGGTGGTTGTATGCGAGACTATGAAGTCAGACGTCAGAGACAGGCCTGGAGACCCAAGGCCCTCCCCTGCCTAATCCTCTCCTGCCCCTGCGACGCCCTTCCTCGACTGGAACTCCTTCCCCACAGCTCCCCAGGCCTCACAGGAGCGAGGCGTTGGGCTAGGAAGAGCTGAGGAGCGAGGTTTCTGCCCACCCCGCTGCACACTAACACGTGCCAGCCACCACATAACGTCCCCTCTCTAAGGTGCCACATGCGGAGGGGATTTTTTCTGTGATGGACCCCGCAGTCGGCAGGTGTGTTGCTTGGCGCCCCACCTCTAAGATCTTGGTTCTGCCGCTGGCTAGTGAGACGAAAATTCTAGTAAGAGACAAACTACAGTGAAAAACAGTGACCCCTGCTATGTCCACATAATCCATATGGCCCGGAGTCCAGGCCTCCCGCCCTGGCTTCTACACGGCGCCTGTGCCTCACCCAAACAGCTGTCACGTGGCCCAGGCACCCCTCCTCCATCTCTGTCATGAGCCTGGGGCCCCAACTCAAGCGACTGGGTTAAAGAGCTTTCTAGTGACATGTCCACCAAGGGCACTATTAATTGCCCCAGCATTGTCTTCAGCTAAACTGCTAGAGGACAAAGGGTAGGGGGTGGGCCGAGGTGAAGGGGTGGGGCTGGGGAATGAAGAGGAGGAGGGGTGCGGGGGAAGCCCACGCACTTATGCACACACGCACAAGCAGAGCCCCCGGCAGGGCTGTTCTAGTCCCACAGCCTGGGGCGCAGGGAGGCAAGCAGCTGGCTGATGGAGCTGATGCAAATCCAGCCGGCCTGGGCTAGCAGCTCCTCTCCTGAGGCACCCCATTAGACAGGACAGCAGAGAGCCCTTCACGGTCACTCCTGTCATTAGCATAACTCGGATCACTGGACTCTCGGCTGAAGTGTGTCCCTGTCTTCATCCAAGCAGCTCTAGGGGGTCCTCCTGTGACAGGAATTCCTGATGAGAAGAAAAGGTGCAGCTCTCTCTGACATCCTAGCTCCCCTCCTCAGAAAAAGAAAGAAAGAGAGAAAGAGAAAGAAGAGAAAGAAAGAGAGAGAGAGAAGAGGATGACACTGAATGTATCAGAGAACTATGAAACTTCTGCCAGCCTGGGCAACTTCTCCAGCTGGGGTGACAGAGCAAGACCATGTCTCAAAAAAACAAACAAACGAAAAAAGAAATTTCTGGATCAGGAAGAAGCTAGTTCTACATTCCACTTCACAACCAGGCCCTACATCAGCCTATATTTGAACACCATGGCAATTCCCACGATCTGTGAGGAAATGTTTCCTTACACTAAACAGATTGGTCCAGTTTCCCAGCTCTGGACTCCCCAGAAAAAGCCTACATATCTAATATGATTTATTACAAATAGATGGTATTTGTTGAGTATGTCTTTGTGCCAGGCACTGGGTTAGGTCCTTTATACAAACTCTCTTGTTTAAAATCCACAATAGTTCAATAAAGTAGATACTATTATCATTAATTATTGAGACAGTCTCACTGTGTTGCCCAGGCTGGAGTGCAGTAGCATGATCATGGCTCATTGCAGCCTTGACCTCCCCCGGGTCAGGTGATTCTCCTACCTCAGCCTTCTGAGAAGCCGGGACTACAGGAGTGTGCCACCATGCCTGGCTGATTTTTGTCTTTTTTTGTAGAGCCAAGGTTTTGCCATGTTTCCCGGGCTGGTCTTGAACTCCTGGGGCTCAAGCAACCTGCTCACGTAGGCCTCCCAAAAGTGCTGGAATTATAGGCATGAGCCACCACACCCAGCCAAAATAGATATCCATTAGATCCATTTTACAGAGGAGGAAGCTGTGGCACAGAGAAGCTAGGTAACAGTTAGCAAGTCCCAGGTAGGACAACCAACCATACTGGTGTGCTCACGACATTGAACTGCCAGTGCTAAAGCCAGGAAAGCCACCGGCATACTGGGACAGGTTGGTCACCCGTCTCCAGTCTTCCTGGCAATACCATCCACATGCTTAACCACTGAAACACCCGGCCTCGGAATGCCCACTCTTCAAATGTCTCTCACACGCACATGCACACTGCCCCCAAGTCTTCTCCCAGACCACGTCTCACCTTTCCACAGTCATTCTTCCTAGGAGACCAGTGCCAGTCCCTTTGCCAGTCTCCTCCCTCTCTCACCAGCATTTCCTGGGCAGATTCCATCCGTCCCTCCTGGTGCAGGTCCCCCGAGGTCTTGTGCAGGCTCGGAGTCAGATGCTGGCAATCAAGGGTACCAAGCTCGTAGGCTGAGGGTTTCTGCCCAATGTCCTCTTTCCCTTTTTTCCTTCCCAACAGAGCCTCTATTCTGTTCAGAGCAGCAGTGTGCCCTGCTTTAAAACAACAAATAAAAAAAATAGAACAACTCTCCATATCACCCTCAGCCCAACCACTGGAGAAGGGACGTCTGATTCTGGAGCCGTGGGTGATGGCGGGAGGAGGAATATGCACAGTGAATCTCAAATCCAAACAACACATTAGGATGGTCTCCCTCGGGGATCCCTCCATGCCTTGGCATTTTCCACTCCACCCAGACAGAGGGGAGACAGCTGGGCGCCGTCTTCTCTTTCTGTGGGGCCCTTGCCTCAGACACAGAATCCCACCTCACCCGTTACAACCTGCCCACCTCTCCACCTGAAAAACGCTCACTCATTTCTCAAAACCCAGCTCAAATATTTCCTGAGCAGGCCCTGGAGTGTCCCCATCTCTGTCCACAGTCCCAGCACAAGGCCTGGTGTGAAGAGGTACCTGAGTTGGGTAGGAGTTATGCTGCCTATATGGCTGGCCCCGAAGCCGTATTTCTGCCAGGTCACCCTCCATCCGTGACAGGGGAAGATCCTTGACCCAAGCTCACTAAATGGACTCTCCCACAACTGGAGAGCTGACCTGAGCGAAGTGGGATTGGCCTGCATGCAGTGTGTGGCACTGAGCCATCCCGATGGCAGCTTGTGAGCCACGTGGTGGCCACTTATGCCATGTGGCAATGACAGAGGAAGCCAGGCTATGGCAAGAAGGCCCTAAGGATGCTTGTGAGGAGGGTACAGTCAGTGAGGTGTGGCCTCGGCCTTGCAGACCCTTCCCGTTCCAGCTGCTCCCCACACACTTGGGTTCTTTGAGGCACTTCTGAGTGTCTATTTCTTACAACTCAAGAGTCCTAACTGCTCCAGGGGAGGAGGTTCTGAGGGCTCCACAGATGCTGACCCAGAGTCTCGGCCCTACCTGTCCCACAACCAGCCTAACCGAGGTCCCCTCATTGTCCCCCAACTCCCAGTCTGGTGGCTCTCGGCTGGGGCTGTACATTGTAGTTACCTCAGACAGGTTGAATCAGACTCTCCAGGATGGGCTCCAGTGACAGCAGCTCTTCAAGTCACCCTGCTTCCACAGGGCCACCTCCCATTTCCACAGGGCTTCCACAGGGCCACCTCCCATTTCCACAGGGCTTCCACAGGGCAGCCAGGATGGAACATGGCCCTGGGGAAGGAGGAGCACAGACAGCACGGGGCCACTAGAGTCCTGAGCACCAGCACGCGCCTTCACCCACGCAGAGCTGCAGAGACGATGGCAGCGGAGGGGCTTGCAGGTAAGGCCAGCCCCGCTCAGCCTGCCCTTCCTCCTCTTCTTCCTTACCCTACTCAGCAAGGGTGACCTCTGGAGCTGTCCTGGTCCCACCCACCGCTCACATGCACAACACACTGAAATAGCAGGCATGAGCCACCACACCCAGCCAAAATAGGTATCCATTAGATCCATTTTACAGAGGAGGAATCTGCAGCACAGAGAAGCTAGGTAACAGCTAGCAAGTTCCAGGTAGGGCAGCCAACCATACTGGTGTGCTCACAACACTGACTTTCAGTGCTAGAGCCAGGAAAGCCACCGGCATACTGGGACAGGTTGGTCACCCCAGTCCCCAGTCTTCCTGGCAATACCATCCACCTGCTTAACCACTGAAATACACGGCCTCAGAACTTTCACTCTTCAAATGTTTCTCACATGCACACACATGCAGACACACACACACACGCACACCACCCCCAAGTCTTCCAGATCACATCTAACCTTTTCACAGTCATTCTTCCTAGGAGACAAGTGCCAGTCTCTTTGCCAGCCTCCTCCCTCTTTTGCCAGCATTTCCTGGGCAGTATATCTGTCCCTCCTGGCTCAGCTCCCCCAGGGTCTTGTGCAGGGTCAGAGTCAGCCATCATATTCCGAGTCACGGCTCTAAAACTGTGGACAGCCCTATCCATCCTGTGTCCCTGCCTCTTGCGCAAACCCCTCCTCCACCCCACCTGTGATCACTCCAAGTGCCTTTCCTGCCCCTTCTCTCTGCCTAGCCAGTTATCAGTTTTTCAAGACCTAGGTAACATCCCTGCCTCCAGGAAGCCTTCCCGACTGCTCCAGTCCATTCTAACCCTTTCTTCTCTAGCTTCCTGTTTGCACCCAGCATTCACAGTCCTCGTCAGACACAGGTACTGACTCCCTGTGACCTCTCTTGCTTCTTATCTGACTTTCCAGGCCTTTGCCACCTTGCCTCACTGACCAGTCTGTGAGACCCTTGTCTGCTCACCACAGCCTGGGCAAATATTGAGCCAGGCATAAGGGAGATGCTCAGAAGTCCATGCACTGATGGATGTCCCCGCCCCTCTGTCCCACTTCCTCACTCCAGACAGTGTCAGTGAGGGGCCCATCCTTAGAAGGCTCCTTGGAGAATCAGGTTGATGGGAGCAGGCGCTCTCTTTCACACACACACACACGCAACTGTGGCTGATGGCACCAATCAATGGCAGAGGGATGGGGGAGGCTAGATTACCTCTTAATTTCATCCCAAGCCTGAAATCTCTGAGCCCAGGCACCAGATGAGCTTCCTGTGGCAGCCGCACTGTCTGTCTTGCCCAAGCTGCCTGTCTTCACTCACCACAACCCTCCATGCACCTTCAGGAGGAGGGGGCTGGAGGTGGGCAGTGGTATGAGTCTGAAACTACAGCCAGAGACCAGTAAGAGACCAAAATTGATGCGTGACTAAGTTTAGGGCTCCTGGCTTGGCTGGCTGCATGCACTCTGTGTGTGTGTGTGTGTGTGTGTGTGTGTGTGTGTGTGTGTGTGTGTGTGATATGACAGTGAAGACAAAGCTAAGTGCAAACCTCTGGCAGCCAACAGCAGCAAAATTGCATCTCCTGAGAGCTTCTCAAGTCTCCTTGCCATCCCCATATGCAGCCTTGATGAGAGCTGAGCAGGCAGCTTCTCCCCAGAGAGCCTCAGGGCCAGGCTAGGGAACAGGGTGTTATAGACATCAGAGGCTGACAGGCGACAAACCTCAAGACATCTCACACACAAAAAGGCACATACAAGAGAGGACTCCGCAGCTGGCAGTGCAGGAGCCCCAGGGAGGGCACAGGTAGACGTGGGCACATGAGGACTCACTCACAGACATTCAAGCAAGCAGGAAGGTACCAGACCCACTAGACACCAAATACACACAGGTACCAGGCGACAGATACAGCTTCACACCGGACATCCTCCTTGAGACACCCAAATCAATCCTCCTCAGTCAAAGGCAGCCTTTGGCCGGTTTGGTGCAGTGACAACAGTTTGTCACACCCATCTCACCTCCCCTTTCTTTGCATCTACCCAGTTTTGTTTTGAGGTCACCTGAAGCAGGGCCAGCTGAGCTTCCCCTGCTCTGGACCTAAGAGGCTGTCTGTCCCAGGGCTATGGGGTTTGGGAGATGGAGGTCAAAGTCGGAAGGTGGCTTTCCACTCCTCTGCTGGGGGTTAGAGACTGCCCCTTTCACTGCCGGGGCAGTGAGGGCAGAAAAGCCCCCCAGCTCTCCCAGGGCCCAACCCTGGTTGTTTCACTTGCTGGGATTGAGCACTGCATCACGCCTCTGACCCCCAAGGGAAAGTCTGGGAGCGGGGGCTGGGAGAGCCTTGTCTGGAGTCTCCAGTGTCCCCTTTCAGGCCTCTGGGCAGACACATGCCATCATCTGCCAGCAGGTCCTATAAACCAGGGCATCCATGGGCAGCCGTGCCTCTGGCCACTAGAATGCAGCTTCAAGAGCAGCTTCAGGCTCTGGTCCCAGGGTCAAGCCTGGCCATGTGAGCCCTGATCACTCTGTCTGGGCATCCCTTAGAGCTGGACACCATGTGGACAGAGCTGGATCTGTAGAGCCAGAATACCCACAGGGGCAGTCCCAGGCACTGACCACACAAGCAGGGGAGGCCCGTGTGTGCCAGGCAGCAGAGCTGGGCCTAGGGAGTGGGTCACAGCTGCCCCTCAGGGCTGAGCTGGGCAAGCAGGTTCTTACTGAAGGCTGCCTCCTGTCTGGGCTGTCAGATGCCACCACAGGTATGGTGTCTCCCTTCTTCTCCTGTCCACGTCGCACAAAGCTAGTAGAATTCCAGCTCCTCTCACTCTGGCCCTGCTCTCTGCCCTCTGTCTATAGCCCTCCTCTTTCAGATATTCAACAGGCTGCCTCCTCATCATTCAGGCCAAGATCACCTCCTCAGGGGGGCCCTCCCTGATCACACTAACTAAACAGCAGCCCCCATTCCATTCCTCACTTTATCTTTCCTCATAGCACTTATCACTACAAGAAAGGTAACTGATGTAGATTTATTTTCTGTCTCTCCCACTGGAATGTAAACTCCATGAGGGCAGGGACTTTGGCCTGTCCAGTCCCAGAATTCCCAGTGCAAACAAAAGTAAGCATGTACTAAACATGCTCAATGAACATGAGCAAGCATGCAGATGCAACTGACACATAAGTCCTGTGTGACAAACGTGCACATGCAGACACACAGCACACGCACACACACCTGCACGCACTTGTGAGCTCAGCTCCCCAGAGCCCGAGGGAAG
This sequence comes from Plecturocebus donacophilus, assembly GCA_004027715.1. Lineage (NCBI taxonomy): Eukaryota > Metazoa > Chordata > Mammalia > Primates > Pitheciidae > Plecturocebus > Plecturocebus donacophilus. Next base: position 18,696 of record PVKP010017399.1, read on the forward strand.
CGTTATCACCCACACTCTCCCACTCAGGCAGCCTCCAGCTCAGCCCTCCTGGGGCTAACTCGGCCTGACACGCCAGTTGCACATGAGCCCACCACCAATGTGGTCCTGCTAATTGGCTCTGTGTTGGGCCGTGGGTCGCCGCTCGGTCAGCCATGGCTGATACCTTCTTCCCACTTGTCTCAGGAAAGGCACTGCTGTCCCCTCTGCTTAGTCCTCAGCTGGCCACTGAACCGCACATGCCTGGCCACACGGGACCAACTGGGCCAGCCAGCCTTTCTGATGGTGGCTCCTGCCCCACTTGTTCTTTAGAGAGAGCAGAGACAGCTCAGCAACAAGACGGGCCCCTGGCTGGGTGGTTGCCCACGGATGTAGTGTAATAAAGAGGGTATGAGGAAGGGCCCAAGCCCAGCATCTGTGCATAACCTGCCAGGGTGCCCCTGCCATCAGAACGCCCCTCCAAGTCAACCCTTGCTCTCCCTCAGGGCTTCTCTTAAGTGCACAGCCCTAGCTGGGGCGGGGTCCTGAAGGGTGGGGAGAGGAAGACTCGCTCACTGGAGTACACGATCGATCCTTGCGTGTCTCCACTGTCAAGTCTCTGAGCTTGATGCTGTCATGTCCCTTGACACCGCTTCCAGGCCTTTTCAGTGGACGGCTTTTGGGATGGAAGTGGCAGCCCCAGCTCACCCGCCATCATGCTCCGCTCTGGGACCTCAGGACTCTGGGGAAGGTGAGGTGGCTTTTCCTCAGCCAAGGTTGGGATCCTCCGAGGGTGCTGGTTTATCCGACTCTCCTCCCAGTGGGGTTTGATGGTGGAGAGTGGGACAGTGCCTGGGCCACAAGAAAGTGCAAGACCTGGCTTCCTGTGGAAGGTGCTCACTCTGCTCCCACTTTTCAGGCCTCTGGAGCCCGACTTGTACCACCTCACAGTTTTATCAGAGCCCAAGCCTCCTCCTGCCTTGGGACTAGAGTCCCTCTCACCCTCCAAGCCATCCTCCAGTCCTGCCATTTCTAATGCTTCTCTTGCCTGCGCCTGCACACTATGGCTACCTCCTTGCCCCATCTGCCCCGGTCAGGGGACTGCAGAGCTGACCGCAGATCTTGGGGAAGGCCCGCCTCTCCTGCCTTTCTTCTCCCAGTGCTCCTGCTGGGGGTTCATGACTGCAACAAAACCCATTGTGTCAGCAACTCCAGTGGCCTCCCTTGATATAGTCCTTCAGGTAGACAGAGGCAGGATGCTGGGGAGGGCCCATGAGAGGCCCTGGGTCACACCTCCTGGCCCTGGTCCGGCCCCAGCCTGGGTCTGGAGAACTGAGAGCCACCTGGGTTGTTCTCCATAGAGGCTAGAAAAGGCTGGAGCCACCCAAGTCTTCCTGAAACAGGATCTGGGGAATATTCAGGGCTGCCCCAGAAAAGAAGGTAAGAGAAAGAAGGAGTGGAGGACTGCCAGCCCCACCCTCCCACACTGCTGGGCCTCGGCTTGGTGCCTCTTCCTGAGGCCTTCAGCAGTGATGAGCTGGCTCCAGGGCATGGACCCCCAGCTGCTACCGGTTCCAACCTGAGGGAAACAAAGCCCAGGCCTAAGGCATGTGGGGAGTTGAAGTTCTGTGGCCTTTGAATAGGATCCAGGCTTTATAAATCAGTGGATTATTAAAGAACAAAATCAAACAAGAATAGAAATTAGACTTCTAGCTGGGTTTATCATTAAAATCTGCCTGTGGGATTATTGAGTTGATACAAGGACTCCAGGGCCACAAAGTGCATGGCACCCTGTAGATCTATGTTCACTTCCAGAGTTTTCCAAACTGGACAGAAGAGAAAACGTGTGTGTAGCAGGGAAAATGTATCGGGGACTCAATACCACTTGAGAGACCAGACTACACCTGTGCAAATAACCTTGCTTCTTTAGCCATTAAACAGGATGAAACGAGTTTCTCTCCTTTGGGGCTTTCTGAGTCTCAATGGACTGCTGGGCAGTACATTGTGTCTCTCCAGGGTAAGGGTGGGACGGGTGGATTTGGGAAGACTCAGTGTTCCCCAGGACCACAAGAATCCTGTGTTCTGGAAGTACCCACTAACATCTCTTGAGGAAACACTGGGAAACGCTGCCGAACTAATCTATGGAGTAATACCTCATTTTGTTATTTGCTGTGACATATAAATCCTGCCCTAAGTTATTGGAAGACAATTTTATAAAACTGAAAATCAAACATTTATCCTCCTAAAAACACTCAAGTTGTATTACCAACAGCATGGATCACTGGGGTCACTCCTTCAGCCTTGCTCTGGGTCCCCTCTCTGGAAGAGATTTCTTCACACAGTGACCAACTCTTCCCATTTTAAAAACGTAAAAGTCCCATGTTCCAGGAGCCCTCCTCAGTTCTGAGCAAACCAGACTATTGGGCTCGCTCCCCTCTAGCAGGTTCTGGAACAGCCAGCACTAGCTGCGGTCAGCCCCAGGAACTCTCTGAGACCCACAGGGCATGATGCAAGGGGACTGGGATCACTGATTAAGCTACTGGCCGCCTGTCCTCGTTTTTCTGTCCAGTCTCTTGCCTGCAGATCGCTGACCAGCTCTCCCGGGCAGGTGAAGGGAAAGAAAGCTGCCTGGCCCTGCCCACTACCCACAAGCACCCAAGCGTGGCACTCCCAGTCCCTGCTCTGACCGTCTCCCTTACAAACCGCTCCTCCGCCCCACCCTTGCTTCACTCCAAGTGCCCTTCCTGCCCCTTCTCTCTATGCATTCGTTTCTCACCAGTCTTTCAAGACTCCTGTCTCCAGGAAGCCTTCCTGACTGCTCCAGTCCATTCTAACCCCTTTCTTTTCTAGTCTCCCAATGCTCCCAGCTGATTGACTCTCCCAGCCCCGCTTTCTCTTTCTAGCTTCAGAGAGTGTCAGAGACTTTGGGAGGCTGAGCAGGAGGACTGCTTGAGGCAAGAGTTCAAGACCAGCCTGGGCAACATAAGGAGACTACATCTCTATAAAAAATTTTAAAATTAGCAAGATGTGGTGGTATGCACCTGGCATCCTAGCTACTGGGGAGGCTGAGGCAGCAGGATCACTTGAGCCCAGGAGTTTGAGTCTGTAGTGAGCCATGATCACACCACTACACTCTAGCTGGGGCAACAGTGGAGGGGGCATTCTTAGAAGCGTCCTGAGGCCGGGCGTGGTGGCTCAGGCCTGTAATCTCAGCACTTTGGGAGGCCAAGGCTGGGGGATCACCTGAGGTCGGGAGTTCGAGACCCGCCTGGCCAACATGGAAAAACCCCATCTCTACTAAAAATTCAAAATTAGCTGGAAGTGGTGGTGCATGCCTGTAGTCCCAGCTACTAGGGAAGCTGTGGCAGGAGAATTGCTTGAACCTGGGAGGCAGACGTTGCAGTGAGCAGAGATCGTGCCATTGCACTCCAGCCTGGGCAACAAGAGTGAAACTTTGTCTCAAAAAAAAAGCATCCTGAGAGAACCAGGTTGGATGGAAGCAAGCTTTCGCTCATGTACACATGTAACTGTAACGGACAAAACTGCTAAGTTGGAGAGGGATTGAGAACCCTCAGGATTCTGGGAGGAGGCACTCGGGCTGGAAGGAGAGTCTTCTGGGAAGCTGGTAGGGAGTGGCACGGCAAGTCAAGTCAGTTGCCTGGAGCAAGTCTCCCAGCCTCTGCTTTCTTCCTTCTCCCCACAACCCTGTCCTCCACCCCTCAGGGACTGTCCCCTGTCTCAGCAGGAGCTCTCTCAGAGGCCCTCACTCAAGCAGGCTTGGGCTGCTTCCCAGATCCCCAGAGGCAGATGGGGAAGGTGGGGCTCCAGCCAGGCTCAGCTCCAGGAGCTGAAAAGAAAGCCCCAGAGGTAAGGCTCTGTCTTGCCTTCTTCCGCAAGGCTCAAGGGTTCACAGATAAGAAGCCATGACTTTATGGCCAGGCACGGTGGCTCACGCCCGAAACCCCAGCACTTTGGGAGGCCGAGGCGGGCGGATCATGAGGTCAAGAGATTGAGACCATCCTGGCCAACATGGTGAAACCCCATCTCTACTAAAAATACAAAAATTAGCTGGGCATGGTGGTGCATGCTTGTAGTCCCAGCTACTCGGGAGGCTGAGGCAGGAGAACTGCTTGAACCCGGAAGGCGGAGGTTGCAGTGAGCCAAGATCACGCCACTGCACTCCAGTCTGACGCCTGGTGATGGAGCAAGACTCTGTTTCAAAAAAAAAAAAAAAGAAGCCATGACGTTATAACCTTTATGTAGAGTATATAGAGTTTTATATGTGTGAATATGTCACTAAAAAGATGCTACATCCATTCCATGGAATTCTAATCAGCAATGAAAAGGAATAACTGCTGATATATGCAATAAAACTTGGATAAATCTCCAGAGAATTATGCTGGGTTGTGGGAAGTAGGAAAGTTCCTTTTTAAAATTTCCTCTCTTGTTAAAGAGTAAGTGCTAATAACTTAGTTAAGCCCTGTCCTATGTAGCTGTTAAACATGCCATGCTTACAGGCACGTAGTACATTCTATGTCCTTATACTTTAACCAAGATATCTGTGCTGGACCTACTCACAGGCATGTCCCAGCTCTCTGTTGTTTACCTGTTTAGAAAAGTTTTAAGTTGTTAGCCAATTGGGTTTTAGTTTAAATTGTGAGCTGTGGCTCCAGCCAACAGAGATCAGACACAGCAGTAAGGATGACCCCAAATGCATAAGGAATAAATTTCTGTGTTTTCCTTTGTTCTTTGTACTCTCGGGGCACAATGGCTAGCGAGAGTACCCTTCCTACAGTCCAGGAAGTAAAAATTGGCTAGTGAGAGTATCCTTCCTGCAGTCCAGGAAGTAAAAATTGGCTAGTGAGAGTATCCTTCCTGCGGTCCAGGAAGTAAAAATTGTGTTGCTGAATGATCCTTTGTCCCAGTACTAATTTTTCTTTGCAGCACCGAGCATCTATTTCCAACATGGGTTCAAAAAGGTTACATACTCTATGATTTCATTTATAATTTTTAAATTCATTTTAATTTTTTAAATTATTTGTGGAGATGGGGGTCTCGCTATGTTGCCTAGGCTGATCTTGAACTCCCGGTCTCAAGTGATCATTCTACCTCAGCCTCCCAAAGTGCTGAGATCACAGGCATGAGCCACTGTGCCCTACCCAATTCTATTTATATAACATTCCTGGAATGACAAAAGTTTGGAAATGGGGAGAAAATGAGTGGCTGCCAGGGTTTAGGGCAGAAAGGGAGTGTGAGTAGAAAAGGAGGAGAACTGGAGGAATACTGCCGGAGATGGAGTTCAGCTCCATATCTCCACTGTGGTGTAAATACATGAACCTACACATGTGATAAAACTAGAACTAAACACACACACATATTTATAAAAATGGGTATGACAGGCCAGGCATGATGACTCACACCTGTAATCCCAGCACTTTCGAAGCCGAGGCAGGTGGCTCACCCAAGGTCAGAAGTTCAAGACCAGCCTGGCCAACATGGTGAAACCCCATCTCTGCTAAAAATACAAAAATTAGCCAGGCTTGGTGGCACATGACTGTAATCCCAGCTACTCGGGAGGCTGAGGCAGGAGAATTGCTTGAACCCAGGAGGCGGAGGTTGCAGTGAACCGAGATTGTGCCACTGCACTCCAACCTGGGTGACAAGAGTGAAACTCAGTCTCAAAAAACAGAAACAGAAACAAAAATGGGTACAATAAAAACTGGAGAAATCTGATTGATGGACTGTGTCTAGGTTAATATCTGAGTAGTGATATTATACTATAGTTGTGTAAGATGTTACCACTGGGGGAACTGAGATCTCTTTGTAGTATTTCTTTCAACTGTATGTGAATCTAAAATTATCTCCAAAAAAAATTTATTTATTTATTTATTTATTTATTTATTTTGAGGCGGAGTCTTGCTCTGCCACCCAGGCTGGAGTGCAGCAGCGCAATCTCGGCTCACTGCAACCTCCACCTCCTGGTTTCAAGCAATTCTCCTGCCTCAGCCTCCTGAGTAGCTGGGATTACAGGTGTATGCCACCATGCCCAGCTACGTGTGTGTGTGTGTGTGTGTGTGTGTGTTTGTGTGTGTGTGTGTGTATTTTTAGTAGAGACGGGGTTTCACCATGTTAGCCAGGATGGTCTCGATCTCTTGACCTCGTGATCTGCCCACCTCACCCTCCCAAAGGGCTGGGATTACAGGTGTGAGCCATTCCACCAAGCCAATTATTTACTTATTTGTTTATTTATTTTCAAAAAATAAACACAGCCAGGTGCAGTGGCTCTCCCCTGTAATCCCAGCACTTTGGGAGGCTGAGGGAGGAGGATCACTTGAGGACAGAAGTTCAAGACCAACCTGGGTAACAAAGTGAGACCTCATGTCTACAAAGAATTTTAAAAATTAGCCTGGCTTGGTGGTGCATGCTTCTAGTTGTAGCTCTTTTGGAGGCTGAGCGAAGAGTATCACTTGAACCCAGGAGCTAAAGGCTACAGTGAGCTATGATTATACCACTGTACTCCAGCCTTGGAGACAGAATGAGACCCTATCTCTTAAAAACATATGATTTTATAAAAGGGGGAACTATGGGTTCCCCACATTTGCTAATGGGCAAAGCAGGAGCCTGGAAGAGATTCCCCCGCCTCTATCCCCTCCCCACCCTTTCCTTGCAGCAACTTCACAGGACGTCTTCCAGAGGAGGTCTGTTCTGGAAAAATCCACCCCACTGCTGTGAGTTCTTTGCCTCTTTACTTTGGGACACACAATGTTGGCAGCTCAGTACCAGGGCTCCATCTAGAAGCCAGATAACTAAATCCGGATAAAGGAATCAGACAGGCTGGGGAGGGGAGGTCTGTGAAATTTTTTCCACTGGTTTTACATGACACAGAATTCATATTGGTTCAACCTGACAGCCTTCTCTCCATGTACACTTATTTTTGAGTTTCCTGCTATACCATAGCATAGGAGAGGTCACAGTTGGTGCAGCGTCCAATGATGGAATGGGGGATTCTGATTATTCAAGCACCAATGTCCTAATCCATCATGACCAAAAGCATGTACTAGTGCCTATAATTCACAGGGCGTTGTGGCAATCTGGCCTCTAGCCTCTGAGCATTTCTGCCACTGTAAAATGGACATACACTTTATCTTACAGAGTGTTGTATAGTCAGAGACTATGAAAGAGACATAAATATCCCTGACACCTGACAACGAGACATGTTCCCAAAATGGCAGTATACACTGGGCAACTGGAGGGCTCACGGGGTCTGGGGAATCTTAGGATATGTCAGGAAACTGGGCACCAATGACCAAATGCCCTAGTGGGAAAACTGCACATCTCAGCATAGGCTACTGGATGTCTCTCCTGACTGCTGCTGTAATGCTGTTTAACCCTGGCCATCACATGTCACCCTGGTGAGCTGAGAGAGGAAGGACAAGTGTTGGACCTAAGTTGAAACTTGAAATGACTGAGTTTACCTGTAAGTGCTTAACTAAATGAAGCTTTCTGCTTTTAGGGAGAGCAGAAGATTGAGTCACACATCAAGTCAGGTTGTGGAAAATGTTATTTTTTTGTACCCCTGAGTTTGCAGTCTATACAACATTGGAGCCACTACACAGGTACACACTTTCATATGCAGTGTGTGCTTACACACTAATATACATAGACCATGGGCATTCTCACATGCATATACCCAGCAGTGCGCTAGTGTTAATAGCCAGCTTTCTGGAAAACAACAATAACAACAACCTGAGTCATAGCAGTTACTGATTTCTGTGGTGTAAATACTCCCACCGTGGTGATTTCAAGCTACCAACTTAATTACACCTCTCGGAAACTGGAGAGTTGTACATAAAACTGGGTCTTTGTGAGCTGTGCGAGCTGGCTCCAGCACAAGTACAGGTGCACACTTATGCATCTGCCTAAAGGTGCCTAAATATGTAGGCTTGCTGTTTCTTCAATAACTGACATGTTAACTTGAAATCTGTACACACGTTAGTATAGAAAAACACCTGAGGACGTCATCTCAACTGTATGCATCTGTAGATACATTCAGTCACTTAGAAACATATATGAAGACAAGTTTAAATATATATATATATATATATATTTTTTTTTAAGTTGAGATTAAGAGGAGGTTGAAGATAGAAGACAAAGTGAGATTTTAGTTTTTCTTGGGTTATATGGGCTTGAACTGCCTTCCTTATGCTGTAGAGTTAAAAGGTGGGTGTCTTCTATGAGATATGTTGAGAACTCATCAAACAGAGAATTTATTTTTTTTTAGAGAAAGAAAGAAGTAGAATAAAAGAGAAAAAAGAAAGAAAAGGAGGGAGAGAGAACGAGAATCTTGCTCTATTGCTCAGGATTTCATTTAAATCTGTGAAATGCTTATGCAATTACTAAAAAGTGATTTATTTCCTATTATGTGATCACTTTTAGAATAGGTATGATATAATATTGAAAAAAATGTTTTGTGGATATGGGGTGGTAGGTTCTGTAAATATTTATTAAATTTGCTTGTTCCAGGTCTGAGTTCAAATCTGTTTTTGTTTTTTTTTCCTTTCCATTAGTTTGGTAGATCTACCTCCATCCCTTTATGTTAAGTCTTTGTGTATCCTTGCCTATAAGAAAGGTCTGAATACAGCGTACCTATAGGTTTTAACTTTTTATTCAGTTTGTCTAAGTGTACGTTTAAATATATTTTAAAAATACACACCTACACATAGATTGACACAGGCCAGGACATGCATATAAACTCACACATAGACACCCACATGCTCAGAAAAGAAGAGGGAATAAACCAACTAGATTTGCTCAGGTTGCTGCCCTGGCCTGAGGCCCCATATCCCTCAGGACAACTTCAGATCAAGGCAGATAAGGTCCCTCTTTTCTTTCAGTTCCTTTACATGGCTGAAGAGACTTGAAGGACAGAACATTTACGCCAGCTGTCTATGGCTGCCTCTGCACTCTGGGGACCCCAGGCATCCCTCGTCCCTTCTGAGTTGGTCCTGGCAGTCCCATAGGCTGTCTTTCCCTTGCTTTGCAGATGCCAGCCTCAGAGTCCCACCACCACCCTTAGTAAGGAAGCCCCCGACCCCTGCCTCCTTCATTGTGGGAACGTGAACTCCAGCCTCTCTCTCGTTCCTCATCCCAGATCAATGGTGGATGTCAGCATGACCCCCTCCTGGCTCCCTCCCTGTGACTCCTGCTCTGCTCCCACCCCCACCTCCGTCACTTGCTTATTTATCCTTCACCTGGGCCAATGTCCAGACTTCTAAGTGTTTTCCTTCTCCACTCTCCCTTCCCATTTGTCACCCTATAAGTAACCTCCCAGATTATTTTAAAGCACAGGGCTGAGGTCACACATGTACCAGCAACTTCTAATGCAAGACCAACTAGGACTAGATCTCTTTGAGGGTCCCCTGACCACATATCCAACTCCTGCTTCCTCAGTTCACAATTTCACTTCTCCTTATTTTTGTTTTCTCTTTCTGTTCTGTAAAATTAGTCTCTGCTGTGGAATTTGCTTGCTCCCTTCTTTAGTTCACAATCAGGCATTTACTACCCCTCATGTTTGTGGCACATGCTTTACAGTTTATAAACCACTCTCAAAGCTATTTGTGAAGGCCGGGCGCGGTGGCTCACGCCTGTATCCCAGCACTTTGGGGGCCAAGGCGGGCAGATCACAAAGTCAGGAGTTCAAGACCAGCCTGGCCAACATGGTGAAACCCCCATCTCTACTAAAAATACAAAAATTAGCTGGGCGTGGTGGCAGAGGCCTGTAATCCCAGCTACTCAGGAGGCTGAGGTAGGAGAATCGCTTGAACCAGGGAGGCAGAGGTTGCAGTGAGCCTAGACCGTGCCATTGCACTCCAGCCAGGGAGGCAGAACAAGGTTCCATTTAAAAAAAAAAAAAAGCTATTTGTGGAGCACTGAGCCCTGGACATACTGTAGAGAGTAAAAACAGATGCGGCTGATTAAGTCAATAAAATCTGTTGAGGACCCTGACCAAAAGTCATCTGTTCCAAAATCTTAAGTGGATCTGTAAGGAAAGAAATTTTATCATTGTCTCCCTTACCACTCTTGCCCCCGACTCCCAAACTATGGCTTCTCTTCTCTGGGGTCATGGGGACAAAGTACAGAAGACAGAGGCTTGCAGATTCTTAAAGAACTTTATCTAGATCTAACTGGCTTTGAGTAAAAAAAAAAAAAAAAAAAAAAAAATTTAAAAAGAAAAGAAGTTAAAAAATTAAAAGAAAAAAGAGAACTGTATCAACCTTGTGAGCATCATGAGAGCAGCTACTGGGATGTTGCAAGCCCAGTGCAAACTTTCGTACTTTGCTATCATGCAACATCTTGAATTTCCTTCCCTTTATATTAACTACCCACATATAATAAGCCACATCTATTATTTGTGTGAGCCTAGGCTTATTACTTTGATTTCAGAGCCTCCATTTCTTCACCTGCAATATGTCATTAGAAATCTGTCATTCTCGAGCCATCACCTCCTCGGCATCATGGCCGCCCTTAGACCCCTTGTGAAACCCAAGATTGTCAAAAAGAGAACCAAGAAGTTCATCCGGCACCAGTCAGACCAATATGTCAAAATTAAGCGTAACTGGAGGAAACCCAGATGTACTGACAACAGGGTTCATAGAAGGCTCAAGGGCCAGATCTTGATGCCTAACATTGATTATGGGAGCAACAAGAAAACAAAGCACATGCTGCCCAGTGGCTTCTGGAAGCTCCTGGTCCACATGTGAAGCAGCTGGAAGTGCTGCTGATGTGCAACAAATCTTACTGTGCTGAGATCGCTCACAATGTTTCCTCCAAGAACTGCAAAGCCGTCATGGAAAGACAACTTTGGGTACAGCTGGCCATCAGAGTCACCAACCCCAATGCCAGGCTGCGCAGTGAAGAAAATGAGTAGACAGCTTATGTGCACGTTTTGTGTTTAAATAAAACTGTAAAAACTGCAAAAAAAAAGAAAAAAGAAAAAAAGAAATCTGTCATTTTCGGCCTGCCACGGTGGCTCACCCATGTAATCCCAGCACTTTGGGAGGCCGAGGCAGGCACATCACTTGAGGTCGGGAGTTCAAGACTAGCCTGGCCAACATGGTGAAACCCTGTCTCTACTAAAAATACAAAAATTAGGCATAGTGGCACATGCCTGTAATCCCAGCTACTTGGGAGGCTGAGGCAGGAGAATCACTTGAACCCAGGAGGCAGAGGTCGCAGTGAGCCGAGATTGTGCCACTGCACTGCAGCCTGGGATAAAGTGAGACTCTGTCCCAAAAAACAGTAACAACAACAAAACTGTTATTCTCATAAGGTTTTCAGGATGATCAAACAAGATAAACGTACATATCGAACAAGATAAAGGTACATAAAATAGCTTTAAAGAATTAGAATGTACAATATAAATGTATTTATTCAATGCCACTTTCTTCTTTAAATCAATTATATGGCCATTATTTTTATTTCACAAATAGGCACTCAGTGACTTTGAAATATTATGGTCCAGATGGAAACAAGACAACAGGGTTCTACAACAGAAATATAATGTGCTCAAAATTTTATATTTTCTAGTAGTGACACTAAAAAAGATAATAAATCAGCAAAATTAATTTTTGTAATCTATAATCTTGACCTACTGTATCCAGAAAGTTATCATTTTATCACGTGATTCATATAAAAGTTACCCTCTTTTTGGTACTAAGTCTTTGAAATCCTGTGTGTCTTTTACATTGACAGCACATCTCATTTGGGACTAACCACATTTCAAGTGCTCAGTAATCACATATGGATACCGTGTAGGACAGCACACACTAATTGGTAATGTAAATACAAATTAGTTAAAAGCTGTGAAGTACTTTATGGCTGCCAAAACTCTTCTGGCATTTGAATTTTGTGTTAGCCCCAGCAGGTAGATATTTATCATTTCCATGTTGTAGAGAAGAGGCTGCAGCAATTACCTGTAAGTCACCTAAGATCATCCAGGTAGTAAATGGTGAACTCAATTCTTGTCTTAAACCTGGTCACTTTTCCTTTTGCCTGCCTAAACAAGCAATACAAACTTAATATTATCATACGCATAGGTCCCTTGCCTCATTGCACCAGTGCAGGAGAGAATTATTTCAAAATCCACCTACAACCTAGTCTTCAAAAATCCTGCCCAGTTTAATCCCATCAGAATCTATTGTTATTTTAAAAATGTATGTTAATCTTCCAGCTTTAATGTGCTGTGAATAAAAATGCCGTAGGCAGGTATAAAATCCTATCCTCTTCTATTATATTCTCCATCTGACATAGAATATATGATATACACATATTCTGCAAACGAATACACGAAATAGAGCCTATCATGTAGCAAATTTACTTTTTATTCTTGTGAATTACAACGCGATACCGTAGGAAATGAAGAAGCTTTAAGCCAAATTTTCTCACTAAAGCATAACCAGACACAGCTGGCTACCAGGGGTTTCTCTCAGAAGATGGCAGTCAGTCAAGGAGGACTGAGTTGGACCAGCGACAGGCCAGCTGATCCCGAAGAGATGCCAAGGGCAGCTGACCGCCCTTTTGGCCCGCGAAGCTGTTCCTTGCGGGCCCAGAACTGCCCGGAGGAGACAGACGAGGCCCTCAGGAGCCACAGCTCTCCCTGACCTGGCCAGTATTTGCACCCCTGGGGATTCCCTTCCCTTACCCGACACAACGCAAGGACGGAGAGCGGGGTGGGGGCTGAAAGGCAATAAAAAACTTGTAAAGCCGTATCTGCTAGTTCTCCCAGTAGGCTAGGTCCCTGCAAATATCCTCCACAAGAACTAAACTGGGTGGGTGAAGGCTCCCTCCTAAGGGGTGCCGGGACGGCCTCCAGGGCTTGTCCCCGTTTCGGTCCCAGTTCCTCCCTGATCCATACATTCACACGAGCGCAGGGCAACAATTCTCCGCGGGTGTTTGTGTGTGACCGTGTGATTCGCCTTCACCTGGCAGATGTTGGGTTAAACATTACAGTAATTTCTCTAACAGGCCCACGGGCGCAGTCCCCTGAGCCCACAGATTCACGGGGGTCTGGCGGAAAGTGCGTCACAACCTACGTGGCCCAAGAGCAGTGCGCACGCACAGCGCAACGTAACGTGGGGCTCTCCGCAAACTCCGGGCGCTAAGGGGAAGCAAGGCAGTGACGTGTCCTAAGGGTCCGACCGCCCCAAATACTCCTCTTTGGTTCCTCCGCTTGAGATGAGTGTACAGCTCTGGAAGCAGGATCCAAGAAGGGAGGGGGCCGCTGCGGACCGCAGTCGGTCCGCCGGGAACAGACGTCCACCGGGGCCAGCCTGAGGGATGCAACGACTCACGGCTCCTACCGGCGCCCCGCCCCGCGCATGCTCGCGCACTGGCAGTCAGCTGGCTGCGCAGGCGATCACGGGACGCGGGGCGGTGCCCAGCCAGCTGGAGGGAGGGAAGCGTCAGGTGGGGAGGGAAGCAGACGGCGGGACCAGCGGCGACGGTAGCTGCAGCATGGCCGGGATCTATGGGGGTGTGGAGGGGTGAGTGCTGCCCAGCGGAGGGAGCGTGGGCCCGAGGGCGGGGCAGGAAGCCGTGGCCAGGCTGGCAAGCTGCTGGCCTCACGCCTCGGCGTCCGGGCACTTTGGGCGGCGGGGCCTTGCGAGGAAGAGGTGTGTGCACGCGCAGGGGCGCCGTGGCGCGCGCGGCCTTATGCCTTGCGGGGACTCTGCGTGTGCCACGGCCACACCCCGGGTGGGGGATCCTTTGTGTTTCATGGCGGAACCACGCCCCTTTCTCACATGAAAGACCCACTCCGCTGTCTTCAGTTGGAGAAGCAGCTCCTTTTCCCTATTCCTGACTTCGGACGAGTTTTGCAGAACAGGTGTCAGGTGTGAAATTGTTCAGCCGGGCAGGGTGGGGAGTGGGAGTGGGGAGAAGCGGAACAAAGATCTTGGCTGGAGGTTATCCGGGAGCTGGAGCAGCTGCGAGCCAGAGTGCTGGGTTGTCCTTATGTCTGAAAACCGCTCCATCCCTGTTGGCTTTCCATGCTGCTTACACTGCATTGCATTTTTCTGCTCAGAAGCTTGTTTACTGAACTTTTTATAATAGCTCTGCCATTGGGTATGACTATGGACAAGATATTTGCCTTCTCTGGGCTTCATGTACCATATGTTCAAAGTGAGGGTAGGGATAAATAGGATCACTGTGCCCTGCCAGTGGCAACATTCTGTGAGGCCGTGAGTGTCAAAACAGGGAATAATGGGGGTGGCTGTCCTCTCCACCAGGGCCCTATACTTTGGAATCTGTGATTGGTTTCACTTCTCTGCAGCCACACGCCACTGCTGACCCGCAGAGACAAAGTCTTTTCACATGAATTGTTAGGAATGATCTTTCCCATCCTTTATCTGTAGCACTTAAAAACAGTATAGAAGTCCGCATTCATTCTTGTTATAGTCATATGTAAGATATGACCTGTTCCTTCCAGTTCGTCAAGATATTCTTTTAGATGTTTAATCTGCCACCTCACGTATTAACTACCCCCTTGAAATTTCATGTCTCTTTGAGTTTGATGAGCAATCTTCAGTGTCCTCTTCTGCCATTCCTAAAAGTAATGACCTATAAAGAAACATATATCCCACTACCACAGATCTCCCTGTAAACTACTATGGCCACTAGTAGTCAACATTTAAGGTTTAGTTGCTTAAGTATATATAAACTCACCCTGCCGTCTGGTCAACATTTCTCCCAAAGGTGTCTTGAAGACCTTGGCAGCTGGAGCTTGAAAGTCAGCCTTTAGCTGTTGTGACGGGAAGCAGAGAGATACACCATTTTCCTTAAGAGTGTTTGCTGAGCATTGCCTGTGCTAGCTCCTGTGCTAGTTCTGAGAGGATGAGTGATTGGGAGCATGACCCAGTGGAGCTTGAAGTCTAGTGACAGGTGGACACAAAGTCATTAAACACACTTCATACAGAGTAGTCTTTAATAACTTTGGGGGCACTATCAAAGTTTAACTAATGGAGACTTAGCTAATTTGTGGGGGTGGGCCACACTTCAGAAAAGGTTTCAAGGACTAGGTGAAGTATAAGTAGAGTCTTGCAGGATAAGGAGGACATCCCCAAGGGAAGAGGAGTGAGAATTATGTTTCAGCTAAAGAGCACGCAAACACTGAACCACAGAGGTGGGTTTGGGAGCAGTGATTGAGTTTGTTGAAGCTGTCTACTCCATCACACTAGGCTCTGCCGGTGTGGACAGCACAAGCTTAGCTCTGTCGGTGGATTTTCCAAGCAAGACTGAGTGCCCTCTTGTGTTCTGTAGGGGAGGCACACGGTCCAAGGTCCTTTTAGTCTCAGAGGATGGGAAGATCCTGGCAGAAGCAGATGGACTGAGCACAAACCACTGGGTAAAAACCACACCGAGGGGACCAGAGGGCTTGGTTCTGATTTTATTCTCTGTAATTCCTGTTGAGGTGGTGGCTGGGGCTCCTAGAGCATCCTGTAGGGGCAACACAGGCTCTGCAAGCCTTTGTAACTCCTCCTTCCCTTGATTGGGGCCAGCTGATTGGGACAGACAAGTGTGTGGAGAGGATCAATGAGATGGTCAACAGGGCCAAACGGAAAGCAGGGCTGGATCCTCTGGTACCTCTGCGAAGCCTGGTGAGTCTGGGGTGGAGCCTGGGATTCAGCCATCAGTGACCCTGAGACAGGTTGCAAGTTTGGACTAGATGAGTTTGACGACTGTAGAGGGAAAGACCTCCAAGACTTATCCCTGGGGTCAAAACTGTCATAATCTCACCTGTGTCATGGCTTCAGTTGCCACCTACAAACTACAAGTGTGTTGGAAGAGCACAAGGCTTTGGAGAGCTGCTGAGACCTTGGTTTGAATCTCAGCTTTGCTGCTCATTATCTGTGTAACCCTGTGTAGGTTACTTATCTTCTCTAAGCCTCAGTTTCCTCATTTGGAAAATATAGATAGTAGCTACCTCAAAGTTGTTGGGAAAGTCAAATGACGTAATACATCGCAGAGCGGTTAGTATAGAGCCTGACCCATAAGCACTAATTAAATGTTAGCAATTATTACTCCTGGCTCAGATCTTTCTCCCAAGTTGCAGTAGCTCCAGCTACTCCCTGGACATACACATGAGATGTTTGGCAGACACAGGCAACCCCATGTATGCCAAACCAAGCTGACCTCTCCATCTCCTCTCACCTTGCCCCACTGCCTGATCTTTCTATTAAGAGCACTACCACTCTCCCAAGCTCCAAAGCTGACATTGTCGAATCCCCTCTTCTGTCCATCCCCAGTCCAGGTTATTCTTGCAACCACAGCCTTCTGAGGGGTCATTGTGTGGGGTGAAAGGAGGACTGGGGCTGGGTGAGCAGGGTATGGCTTTATGTAGAGAACAGGAATCAGGCATCAGGATGGGGAGGGGATTGAGAAAAGAGCTGGGACTGGGGCTCTGGACACTGGCTCACCTCCCGCATGGCCTAGGGCCTATCTCTGAGCGGTGGGGAGCAGGAGGACGCAGTGAGAATCCTGATCGAGGAGCTGAGGGACCGATTTCCCTACCTGAGCGAAAGCTACTTAATCACCACTGATGCCGCCGGCTCCATCGCCACAGCTACACCGGATGGTGAGGAAGTGGAGGGAGGGGTGAGATTGAGAACTGGTTTTCTTGGGAAAGTCCCCTAGATATAGCTGACAAAACTCGTTCTGCAGATATGCAGAAGGCAGCCTCTCCTGCATTCCCCTTGACTCCTTTCAGTAGTCTAAGTCTCTGCCAGAGCAAGGACCAGGCAGCAGGAGGGAGAGCAAGAAAGTTCTCTTGATGGGAATCGAGTAGAGTCAAGCAGAACTCCCCTGAGGACGAGAAAGCCCCTGGGGGTGGTATGGTGAGGAAGGCAGGCTAGGGAAGCTGTCAGTGCTGAGGAGGAAGTGGGGTGGCCCTGTGAGAGTGTTGGTGTCATGGGATTGGCGTTTGAACCCCAGTTACTGTTTCGCCAGCTATACCATCTTGGCGAAGTTCTAAAACTCTGAGTTTCAATGTCCTTATCTATAAAATAGAGGTAGTTGTATTCATAAGATGGTTTCAGGTATGAGTGAATATCACTGTAAGAACGCGGTCTAGCACCATCCCAGTAAAGCAGGCAGAGTCACCTGAAGGCTGGCTGGGCAAGGAGCCACATTGCCTCTGAGAGGTGCGGGCTTGTGTTTCTCTTTGTCCACTAGACAGGGGCATTATGGGATTGGAGTTTTTCTGAGACCCAGGCCCTGACCCTCAGGCAGGAAACTAGCTGGGCTCAGTTTTCTCCTCTACAGCACTGGGTGGTGATCCCTTGCCTGGGGCTGGTTTCTGTCCTGTCTCCACATTTGCCAGCTGTTGCTCTGTGCCAGGCCTTGGCCACACTGAGCCTCCCATTTCCTTCCCCAGGTGGAATTGTGCTTATCTCTGGAACAGGCTCCAACTGCAGGCTCATCAACCCTGATGGCTCTGAGAGTGGCTGCGGTGGCTGGGGCCATATGATGGGTGATGAGGGTTCAGGTGAGCTCACTGACCAGCCCAGCTTCAGGTCCTGGATCTGCCCCTTCCTTCATTCCCCGTCTTTCTCTCTCTACCCTTGACTCTGAGCCTTTGGGGCTTCCTGGGGACAGCTTCTGAACCTGGCCATTCCACGTGCAGGATGACTGAGATCATAGAGGTGCAAATGCTGGACTAGCTGCTGACCCTGCTCTCCAGCAGTGACTTGCACCCAGGACTCAGATTCATCCCTCAGCACAGGGGCCTGCTTGTGTTGGCTTGGAGTCCTTAGGGAGAAGTTGAAACTGAGGGTAAGGCCATGTCCTTAGGGAGAAGTTGAAACTGAGGGTAAGGCCATAGATGCCAGGAGCTGCCATACCAGTCTGCTAGGGGGAAAGGGGTTTAGAAGCGCTTGCCACCATCACCTCTCTATAGGTAGCATGTGTATACTTTCATAGGGACCCTTGAGGTCCAGTTCATGGCAGTGACTCCAGTGGTGTTTGTGACAACAGACTGACCTTGTCTTATCTTTGGGTAGGAGCTAGTGTGACACAGCCTCACCTATTCTGTCTTCCCCTCCAATTTTCCCTTATTTTGGTCAGTCAGATACAGTTTGATTAGAGACGTGCCCCTCCCTCCCCCTACTGCCCCCGCCGCCACCGCCCCCGGTGGGAATCAGGAAACCTAATTTGTATAAAACTCAAGCAGATCACTAACCTATCTGGATCTGAGTTTCCTTCCTCGTGAGCTCAAGGTGACTGCTCCCATCTTCTTAGCCCTCTCTGCTTCCTGCAGCCTACTGGATCGCACACCAAGCAGTGAAAATAGTGTTTGACTCCATCGACAACCTAGAGGCGGCTCCTCATGATATCGGCTATGTCAAACAGGCCATGTTCAACTATTTCCAGGTACTCCTCCTGCTCCCAGTAAACACACACACCTGGGGTAGGGCAGTGACACACTCCAAGTAAGAGTGGATGTGGGGGGGCCTGGGGGGGCCAGCAGGAAATAGGATGAGTTGTAGATGAGGACAGGATTCACAGTGATGTGTGGGCAGTATGTTCTAGGAAGGTGTCAGTCATGAGGAAGGGTTGGTTTAGGGACAAGTGATTAGCCAGATTTCATTCTTGGGCAGCTAGAACCTGCTGGGAGGTGAAAGCAATGGCATTCTAGGCTAGAATGAAAGGTGCAGGTCAGGGGCAGAGATAGCAGGTAGAGTATGAATGGATACCCTGGGCTGTGAGCTCTTCTGGTCTGTTTGGGTCAAGAGAGCCCCTGAAGAGGTGGACAGGGAGAGTTCTGGGGGAGATGCATCGTCCTCCCCAGGGCGTTGGGGATTGGCTTATTCTTGTCTGTGCTGTGTTCATTTGCAGTAAATTAGGAAGCACTTGCCTTTAGCGGAACCAGAGGTAAAAGGCAGAAGAGAAGGTGAAAGGAGAGGACAAGGCCAATCACTTTATTTGATAGTTACCTGTGAGGCCCAGTTAGTCTTTCTGTCTAGCCATGTAGGTGGACTGGGGCTGGGGCCAGGATCAGGACTAAGGAAGGGAAATAGAGAGGCTGCGAAGTAGGGCCTGGATTCTTAGGGCTGAGGAGCCCTGGCTAGGCCAAGATGAGGAATAGGGAGGGACCAGGAAGAGAAATTACTGGATTGAGCAGGTGTTGTAGGAAGTGCATTTAGAAACTATTAAGCTATCCCGACTCAGCCAGTTGGTTCCAAACTCCACTGACATGTCACTCCTCCCTCTTCTATCCTTTAGTCATTCTTACAGGGTTGTGACAAAGATCAAATGAGATAGTATATAACATGCTTAGTACATTGCTGTAGGTACTCAAGTTTTACCACCCACCCCCTCAGACATTTACTTAAAATATATTCTGGGGGCCAGGCATGGTGACTAACGCCTGTAATCCCAGCACTTTGAGAGGCCAAGGTGGGTGGATCCCTTGAGGTCAGGAGTTCAAGACCAGCCTGGCCAACATGGTGAAACTCCATCTCTACTAAAAATATAAAAATTAGCCAGGCATGGTGGCAGGCACCTATAATCCCAGCTACTCGGGAGGCTGAGGCAGGAGAATGGCTCAAAGCAAAGAGGCAGAGGTTGCAGTGAGCTGAGATGGCAGCATTGTACTCCAGCCTGGGTGACAGAGCAAGACTCTGTCTCATGTAAAAAAAAAATGTATTCTGGGGAACCACTTAGAGGTGTTAAAAGTGTGTAAGTTTGTTGGGATTGAAAGGACCTACCTTCTGTGGTTAGGTAAGTTTTGGGGGCCAGGTGTGGTGGTTCACGCCTGTAATCCAAGCACTTTGGAGGCCAAGGTGGGCGGATCACCTGAGGTAGGGAGTTCAAGACCAGCTTGACCAACATGGTGAAACCCCATCTTTTAAAAAAAAGAAAAAAAAAGTAAGTTTTGGGAGAAACAAATTGATTTCTTGATTGTGGAACTTCTCAGAACCTTTAATTTGTTAATGTGCATTGTGACTCCCCATGGGAGAGTTTCAATATGCAATATTCCTTAGATTCCTTTGACCAAAGAATTATTTTCAAGAAAACCCCAACCCAGCTACTCAGGAGGCTGATGTGGGAGGATTGTGTAAGGCCAGCCTAGGCAACAGCAAGACCTTGTCTCTAAAAAGAAAAAAATTACAAAAAAGCAGCTTAAGAAACTATAGAAAACACTTTGGTGAAAACCATAGGAAACACTGTTCTCTGTGCTGCCTTCAGACTAACCTGTAAAATAATGAAATCCATGTTAGAGAAAATAAAGAACTTTTCTCAAATGAGAAATCTCAAATCTCTGTATTTTAGAGTTAAAAAAATTATTCTAGCGTTTCCAACAGTAGAGACATTAGGAAGGCCAACTGTGGTGGACAGATTGGGGATTTTCTTTTGCTTCTGATGACTCTCTTTTCCCCTTTCTCCATCTCTCAGGTGCCGGATCGGCTAGGAGTACTCACCCACCTGTATAGGGACTTTGATAAATGCAGGTTTGCTGGGTTTTGCCGGAAAATTGCAGAAGGTACTGGAGGTGGGGTGGGTTTTATCTGGCTTTGTTATCCAAAGACGTCCTCAATTGGGGGATGGAGTGGGGTTCAGACAGGACTGGACAACAAATGTCCTCTCACCAAGTGACCTCAGTTCTCCGCCATCACTGGTGTTGGTGGTGGTGGGCCTCGGGGTGGAGGCAGAAGGGCATGTGGGTTGTGCTGAGTTTTGTATTACCTGTGTTTTTCTCTGTAATAGCTATCATGGTTTGTGTAGGCTGTATGCCTGTTTCTGATAAATTTATGAAGCAGTTGTTCTTTGGACACATCTGTAACTTTTTTTCCCTAGCCAATTATACTCAAAGAACGAGGGGATTTTAGAGAGGTTAGGCATATTTTGCTGGGTGTCAGGGGATGCTGAACAGAGGGCTTACATGTCTGTCTGTTGCTCTTTCTTACTGTAAGGCCCATAGTGCCTTAATTTGGGTTCCTGCAGCCTCAGGGCATTCTAGGGCTCTCTTAGATCCTGCTGGACTGAGTCCCCTCTAGAAGAGAGCCAGGAACAGGCTAACCAACAGCAGACTGTTGGAAGTGGGTGGAAGGCACTGACAGGAGTACCAGCCAGCTGTTCAGCTAGAGTCCTGGGTACCCAGGCTGAGAGCCTCATAGGAACAGACTTACAGTAATTCATTGTGAGCTGGATACAAACCAGGTGCCAGTACACTCCTTTAGTGGCAGCTGCCCGCCCTTCCTGAGTTGGGGACCTGAGTGAGCACCTCGGTACAGGGCACCCCTCCACAGAGGGAGGTAGCTGGTGTGTGTGTCAGTGGAGACTTGCTTCTGCACCTGCCATGAGGTGGGCATCCATCCTGCAGCAGACTCCTGCTAGCTTAGGGTGCTTCCATGGTGGCTGCCTTGCAATAGAGAGAGAATAGCTCAGGACTGGCAGCTCCCTTGTTTCTCACCAGTTCCCTTCCTCCGTCCTCCCTATTCCAGGTGCTCAGCAGGGAGACCCTCTTTCCCGCTATATCTTCAGGAAGGCTGGGGAGATGCTGGGCAGACACGTCGTAGCAGTATTGCCTGAGATTGACCCGGTGCGTCAAGGTGGGAGTGAAGGTGGGGAGGTGCCGGGCCAGGGGTGGTCCTTTCCCACTGGGGATGGGGCTGTCCCATCAAACCCTATGTAAATTGGATACTATTTTAAATGAACTTAGGGTCTGAGAAACATTCTGCAGAATGTCTGTAACAAAAAAGTTCTTTGGTCAAGTGCCCCCCTCTGTAATTGGCCTGTAACCTATATTTATATATAGCAAATTGATTTAATGTGCATGTGTGCGTGTGCTGTCCCCTTTCTTTTTCTTTTTTCTTTTTTTTTTTTTTTGAAGCAGAGCCTTGCTCTGTTGCCCAGGCTGGAGTGCAGTGGTGCAATCTCGGCTCACTGCAACCTCCACCTCCAGGGTTTAAGCAATTCTGCCTCAGCTTCCTGAGGTGATGGGACTACATGTGCCTGCCACCACACCCAGCTAATTTTTGTATTTTTAGTAGAGATAGGGTTTCACCATGTTGGTCAGGCTGGTCTCGAACTCCTGACCTTGTGATCCGCCCACCTCAGCCTCCCAAAGTGCTGAGATTACAGGTCTGAGCCACAGCACCCAGCTTCTTTTTCTTTTTTTGAGACACAGTCTCACTCTGTCAGCCAGGCTGGGGTGCAGTGGTGTAATCTCTGCTCACTGCAACCTCTGCCTCCCACTCCACCTCTCAGGTTGAAGTGATTCTCATGCCTCAGCCTCCGCAGTAGCTGGGATTGTAGGCACACATCACCGTGCCCAGCTAATTTTTGTATTTTTAGTAGAGACAGAGTTTTGCCATGTTGGCCAGGTACGTTTCGAACTCCTGACCTCAAGTGATCCACCCAGCTCGGCCTCAGTGCTGGGATTATAGGCATAAGCCACTGCGCCTGGCCTGTCCCCTTTCTTTCAGTCATGTTTCTGTTCATTTTCCTCACTTTTTCTTTCCTCTGTATTGTTGCTTAACTCTTTTTTCCTTCTTCTCCTCTCCTTGGCCTTTATGAGTCTCTCCTATTTTCCTCCCTTTTTTCCTTTCCTGAGTCTATCTTCTGTTTCTTGGCTTGAGGGAGAGTAACTGGGATAGGGTGGGTTGGTCATAGGAAATTCTCGCCTTCAGCACTGGAGAGGCTAGACTGGCCCCTTATCCATTTTCTGCTCTCCACCCAGGTCTTGTTCCAGGGCGAGATTGGCCTCCCCATCCTGTGCGTGGGCTCTGTGTGGAAGAGTTGGGAGCTGCTGAAGGAAGGTGAGCCTGGGGGGACGTGGGAAGGGTAAGGACTGGGGATGGGGCTGGAGGGGAGGTGGCCCAGGAAAGCTGCTTACCCCAGAGAGAACCTACTCCCTGGACTCTGAGGTCTAGACTTGCCACTGATGCCCCAACCTCACTCTACCATTGGGCCCTTTAATAATATCCCATCCACCTTCCTTGAACTCTTGAAAAGATGTTGTATTCCAAATGATTTATTGAATAGTACCCACCTTTTTTTTTTTTTTTTGAGACAAAGTCTTGCTCTGTTGCCTAGTCTGGAGTGCAGTGGTGCAATCTCAGCTCATCACTACCTCTGCCTCCTGGGTTCAAGCGATTCTCCTGTCTCAGCCTCCTGAGTAGCTGGGACTACAGATGCACACCACCATGCCCGGCTAATTTTTGTATTTGTATTTGTATTTATTTTATTTTATTTTTTTATAGAGATGGGGTTTCACCATGTTGGCCAGGATGGTCTCGATCTCTTGACCTCGTGATTCACCCATCTCGGCCTCCCAAAGTGCTGAGATTACAGGCGTGAGCCACCGCGCCCGGCTAATTTTTGTAATTTTAGCAGAGACAGGGTTTCATATGTTGGCCAGGTTGGTCTCGGACCCCTGACTTTCTGATATGCCTGCCTTGGCCTCCCAAAGTGCTGGGATTACAGGCGTGAGCCATTGCACCCAGCCTAATAGCCACTTTTAAAAGTTAATTAAAGACAGATATAACTTAAAATCAGACCACTGTCTGGCATGGGATAACCTGTGGTGATATCCCCAGTCAGCATAATCCTACCCAGAAGAAAAGAGGCCTACCTTCTTAGCCTTGGCAGCCTTATGCTAGGCAGTTGGACGGTTTCCACTGGACATTCTGAAGTAGCTCAAGGACTCTCATTGCTACCATAGAGTTCCTGGCATTGGGTCCTCTAGAGCTGAGAGGAGGCTAGGCCCCCTGTGCTGCTGGCTCCAATATGCAAGTACCCAGTGCATCCTGTGTGCTAGGGACTTGGCATGTGGGCCCCTCCAGCACCTCTACAAGAGTACCTCAGGGTCTGGGCGTCCTTGTCTCTCTTCCTTCCTGGTCCCATACAAGTTGCTGGTCTCTTCTTACCTCTGTCCTTGTGTTCTTCCCTCCAGGTTTTCTTTCGGCGCTGACCCAGGGCAGAGAGATCCAGGCTCAGAACTACTTCTCCAGCTTCACCCTGATGAAGCTGAAGTACTCCTCCGCTCTGGGTGGGGCCAGCCTAGGGGCCAGGCACGTCGGGCACCACCTCCCCATGGACTATAGGGTCAATGCCATTGCCTTCTATTCCTACACCTTTTCCTAGGGGCCTAGTCCCAGCTCCACCCACTCCAAGCTCAGTGGACACTGGGTCTGGAAGGAAGGAGACTTTTCCTTCCTTTTTCCTTTTTACAAAACACACATGGAAGAAAATAAACGCACTTTATCCACTCCCCAATTGGACTGTGTTGTCCAACACATGTACCGTGTACATCCTCAGTGCACCTGCCAGCAGATATCCCGGAGGGCTCAGGGATGGATTTAGTCCAAGCTTTAAAGCCCTGCCCCCAGGTGTGATCTGCATCCACTCAGCATGCACTTGGGCAGATAATTTATCTGCGTGCTACCCTTTCCCCACATTACCACACATACGCACTGTGTGGCTGCTAGTTAACCTGTGACCTATTTTCTCCTGTCGTGTCAAATGGGTAACGATCCCTGTGTGACCACAGTCACCAGAACCAAGTGTTCACCGTGCAAACCATCACAGGGAGGACCTTGGGCATATCACACCCCTCAGGGGACTCCATAGGGGCCAGGGTACAGTTCTGGACTGGAAGCATCCTTACCTCACTGGATTTAGTAATTGCAGGTAAGCAAGACATTTTGCCAGTTTTTCATATGAATGAGTTCTTGAAAGGTTATGAGGATTGCTGAGATCCAAGAAGACCACTCACCTATTCCTGGCTACTAAGCCTGGCTCTGCTTACAGCAAGACACTTTGTGTTTGTTGTGTGGCCCTGGGAATGAGGGGCATCAGTGAAGAGCGGACAAGATTCCCATCCTCTGGATATCATAGTTCCACTGTGAAGACAAGCCTGAAGCTTCTCTTCCACTGCCTGTGCTGCTTGGTAAAGACTGAAGACAACAGTCTTGATCCACAATAGCTGCCTCTCTAGCTGTTTTACGAGGAGGCATGGATCATGTCCTGCACATCAGTTCTCCAACTTACAGACATCAGTTATTCTAGAGTTTGTTTTAAAATTGGGTTTCTGTCTTCTCCCCTCCCCTGTCCTAAGGTATCTGATAATAGGTTAAGGATGGATGGGCAATTTTTATTTCTATTATGCTAAACAGACTGAGTAATCTCTGCTGCAGAGGTCCAGCATCTGCACTTGAGGGAGTTCTATGCTACAGCTGCTAAGTTCTGATTAGGCCCTCTAAGGCG
Source organism: Plecturocebus donacophilus (assembly GCA_004027715.1). Classification (NCBI taxonomy): domain Eukaryota; kingdom Metazoa; phylum Chordata; class Mammalia; order Primates; family Pitheciidae; genus Plecturocebus; species Plecturocebus donacophilus. The sequence goes on from PVKP010017399.1 coordinate 43,935, forward strand.
TCTTGAATACTACCTTGTCGCTCAAGTCAGATGACACTGTTCTTTCACAGTGTAGCATTCGTGCAGAACAGAAAGATAACAGCTCTCCTACCATCAGCTCTAGCCCAATGCTGCAAGTTGGAGTTTTGAGCAGTAAGAACTCCAGCCAGGTCCCTTCTGAAAGAACAGCCAGCCATCTTCCCATCCGCCTGTGACCAAATCACTGTGGTCTAGCGCTCACCAAGTCTTCAGTCCAGCACCTGGTAAAAAGCTTGCAGAGAGAAAAAGGACACAGCAGAGGTATCTTTGCTATATCCCACAGTCCTGATAATACTGTTGGTTATGAATGAGTGGCGAGCTTTGGGGATTTTTTAAAATACGCTCTCAGGATGAAGATCAAACAGTATTTTGGTGAAAAGGGTTTGTAACTACTGAGACCTACTTGTGTTCTTCAGAAGATGGCTGTCACTTTTCCTTAGAATTGTCTAGACTGTAATTCCAGCTGGACAGTGGAGGTTTTAGTGGAGGAGAACGTCTTGACTTTTTTAGTTCCAGAATATAACTTGAAAAAAGGCAGTATGAAAGTGCCTAAGGTCAGATGTATTCCTAGTTCCTGTCACATTTAGGAGATGTGATGAGGTTGCTTCCTCCCCAGTTATTAACATTAAGTTATTACACAGCTTGTAGTGCAGAAAATCGTTAATTTAATTTAATTTTTGAGATGAAGTCTTGCTCTCTTGCCCAGGCTGGATTGTGGTAGTGTGATCTGGGCTCACTGCGACCTCTACCTTCCCAGCTACTTGGGAGGCAGAGGCAGGAGAGTCACTTGAACCTCCTGCCTGTGCCTCCCAAGTAGCTGGAATTACATGCATGCACCACCACACCCTGTTATTTATTTATTTATTTTTTCACTGGAAATGAGGTTTTGCCATGTTGACCAGGCTGGTCTCAAACTCCTTACTTCAAGTGATGCACCCGCCTCAGCCTCCCAAAGTCCTAGGATTACAGGCAGTGTTCCCCAGCAGGCTATCAGGAGCAATTCAGGGAATTCTGCATTACCAAGGCATTAGAGATGTATATATTCATCTCATCTGAGCTGGTAACAGCCCTGTGAGGAGACGAGAGCTTGGAACAAGCAATGGAATGAGGCTAGCAGTGCCTTGTCTCCCTGTGTCATCTCAGGGATAGTACAGCCTCATCTGTCCCATTCATTCAGCAAACTATTGAATGTCTTGTACGTGTGTTGAGTACTCTAAGCATTAAAAATAAGTACACCAGGCCGGGCATGGTGGTTCACCCTTGTAATCCCAGCACCTTGTGAGGCCAGGGTGGGTGGATTGCTTGAGGTCTGGAGTTCAAGATCAGCCTGACCAACATGGTGAAACCTATCTGTACTAAACATACAAAACTTAGCTGGGGGAGAGAGATCCAAGATGGCCATGTAATAGCTGCTCAGGATTGTAGCTCCCAGTGAAAGCGCAGAGAGTGAGTGGATGCCGCAATTGCAGACGAATTTTTGATGCCCACAAATGGAGATTCCTGGCGAAGGAGCCACACAGGTTGCCAACGCGACTCTTTTGGCCGGCATGGCTGTTTTGCCGGCTCTCTGGCGCAGCGCTTCTCAGTGCGGAGTATACGGGAATGGGTGCCCTTTTAGTCGGGCTCCGCTGGTCCCATCTCCACAAGGAGAACAGCAATTGGAAGTGCTGAGGACTGAGAGCAAGCACAGCTGAACCCAGGAAGGCCCAGCTATGTGGGGAAGGGGCGTCTGCCAAAGGAAAACTAAGAAACAGAAAAAACTTCATAACCAACAAGCTGGACATCCTCTCAGAGACCCAATCTGAAAGTTGGCAATTACAAAGACGACAGGTGGATAAATCCACAAAAGTGGGAAGAAACCAGTGCAAAAAGGCTGAGAACACCCGAAATCAGAACGCCTCTCCTCCTACAGGGGATCGCAGCTCCTCATCAGCAAGAGAACAAGGCTTGACGGAGGATGAGTGTGATGAACTCACAGAATCAGGCTTCAGAAGATGGATAATAAGAAACTTCTGTGAGCTAAAAGAACATGTTCTAACCCAATGCAAAGAAACTAAGAACATTGAAAGAAGATTTAACGAAATGCTAACGAGAATGGACAACTTAGAGAAGAATATAAGTGAATTGATGGAGCTGAAAAACACAACACAAGAACTTCAGAAAGCATGCACAAGTTTCAACAGCCAAATTGATCAAGCAGAAGAAAGGATATCAGAGGTCGAAGATCAACTCAATGAAATAAAATGAGAAGGCAAGATGACAGAAAAAAGGGT
>PVKP010017400.1:0-46222 GCA_004027715.1 Plecturocebus donacophilus
GTGACATATACTCAGGAACTATCATTAGATGGGGAGAGATATGGCAGAGAATGTAGAAATGTAAGAAGAGGCGAAAGGAGAAGTAGGTGACTTTAAAGGTTTTCAAGCTATTTTTAGCAGCAGAATTCTTTTTCCCCAGTGAAATCTTAGGCAGACGCTGTCTTAGCACATCTGCCTTGCTATCAAGGAATACTTGAGGCTGGGTAATTTATAAAGAGAAGAGGCTTGTTTGGTTTGCAGCTCTGCAGGCGTACAGGTAGCAGGTGCCAGCGTCCACTTCCAGGGAGGGCTTCATGCTGCTTCCACTCGTGGCAGAAAGCAAAAGGGATGGAGGCGGCATACGCAGAGATCACATGATGAGAAAGAGAGAAAGTGAGACAGAAGTAGGGGGAAGGTGCCAGGCTTTTTTTTTTTTTAAACAAGCAGCTCTCATGGGAACTAATAGAGTGAGAACTCACTGATGACCTCTGGAATGGCACGGTCATTGAGGAGGGATCTGCCCCTATGCACCCAAACATTTCCCACCAAGCCCCACATCCAATATGGGGGATCAAATTTCAACGTGATCCTTGGAGAAGACAAATATCCAAGCTATATTAGAAACCCAGTACTGAGTGGATGAAGACAGTAGCTCCGCCTCTTCCTCCAGCCTGGTAAATCCCTATTGTCACTCAGGCAGCAGCCTCGGAGGGGTCTCAGTCCACGCATAGCATTGTCAACGCCCATTGATTTTCCTCTTAGTGAACAGAGGAAAGCTTTTAGAATTCTAAACTTTAAAATCATGATTTATTTGGTCTTAAACAGAAAGGAAATTCTGACACATGCTGTAGCATGGATGAGCCTTGAGGACATTATGCAAAGTGAAACAAACCAGTCGTAAAAAGACAGATCCTGTACGATTCCACTAACAAGAGGTCTAGAGTAGTCAGGTTCATAGAGACAGAAAGCAGAATGGTGGCCTGTGGGAGGGGGAATGGTGAGTTGGTGTTAAACGGGTCTGAGTTTCTGTTTGGGATGATGAATGGGCTCTGGAGATGGGTGGTGGTGATATTTGCACAACAATGTTAATGGACTTAATGCCACTGAACTGCACACCAAAAAATAATTACTGTGGTAAATTCTGTGGCGTGTAGATTTTCCCATCATAGAATAAGGCAAAATTCTACAATTAAGGGCTGGTGAAAAGTACCTGGGAGAAACAGCCACTGTATCACCTGAGGTTTTTCCTTCCAGTGACATTTTCAAAAGTGAAACCGATGCCCCAGGCAATCATCTTTTTCCTGAAGATGCCCAGCCTCCTCTAAAGCTTTCAGAATAGCCTGGTTCAACATTAAAAACAGAGAAAGCTCTATGTACCTTGTGGAAAGAGACCCATGAACACCAAAGTTCATCCATTTGTTCTCTGTATTCTGCCCTCACGGTTCGTCCTCCTGAACCAAGCCATACCCAGACTCAACAAGTTGCCCATTTACTGACCCCCGGGATTAACCTCCATGTTTCCATCTTAACTTGGGTTAAAGACATTTTTTAAAAAGATAGGAAGAAAGTGACTGATGAGGGGGATATGAAAAATATATGGTGTCTAAGCTTGAGTTCTTCAAAACATACTACCTGAGGCCAGAGTTAACATGCAACTCTCTTATTAGGCATTATCCTACCAGGATGCAGGAACGCGCAAAGGGAAAGATGGAGAGCCACTAGCAGGATGCACTACCAATCAACCTCTACTGACTGCACCATCACATAGGGCCATCTTTTCAGAGGCTGTAAGACAACTGTGTCTCAGAGCAATGGGTCCAGAAGACAGAAAGCGAGGAAGAATTCACCCTTTGGCTCTTGTTCCCTGTTGGTCATAAACTGTTCTACAGAGTGTCCCCCACACTTTAGGTTGAGCACGCGTGGTTGAGCATGACCTTGACCTTGTGGGTCATGCAACAGCTCACGTCTCAGCATCGACTGAGAAGGAGACACAGGGCATAGGCCTCATGCATGAGTGAGCTACCGTACGGCTCTACTGACTGGAGTTGGTCACAGCCTGTGCAGAGCTGGTCACCACATGGTGACTGGTCCAGAAAGAGGCCAAAGACACAGTGTAGCAACAGAGTTGTTTTCCCCAGTGAAATCTTAGGTAGAAGCTGTCTTAGTACCTTTGCATTGCTAGAAAGGAATACCTGAGGCTGAGTAACTTATAAAGAGACAGGTTTGCTTGGCTCATGGTTCTGCAGGTAGAAGATACCAGAGGTAGGTGAAACCAAGGCATCCAAAGTGATGTGGGAAAGGTGTGTGGTACACTCTGGGAAAGACAATCGACTACAGAGGAGCAAGTTCACACTCAAAGAAGTTCCAGGCCTCAAACTGCCATGAAGATCAGAGGAGGGAGAGATCACTTAGCCTGGGTGATGACAAGGGAAGGTTTCCAGAAGAGGAAAGAGAAGGGGTCCAGCCTGCGTTGTGTGCCAGACACTTATTACGTGTGTCAAGGGATTTGAAGTAGGCCCCAAAGCGTGAAGAGAATTTTGGCAGATTGTCCTCTTTATTAAACCAAACGTGCATGTAATTTTGTTGTCAGTATTCATTTGTTTTGTGAAAGCCTTTCTTCATAAAGTATAAGCTACAATAAAACTCAGCTCAGCCCAGATTGACTTGTCAGGTATTCCAGTTTAGTGAAATCTGACTTACGTGTGCACATGCTGCTCGGTCATCAGGATGTGGGGGAGCCCAGGGGACCAGGGGGTTGATGGTAGTGACTGAGCCAGGTGGAGCTGGGCTAGAAATAAATCACCAGGGAGGCGAATGCTGAGCTGTGTCCAAACAGAGAAGGATGGGGATTGGTGGGGGAAGCTTGGGGAACAGCCATTTGACATGGAGAAAATGACCCTGAAAAGAGGTGATGCTACAAATCCTCTTCTGGCAAGGGTAACTGGTCATTTTCTCTTAAAAATGACTCTTCAGGGAATCTTCAGGTAGAGTGATTGGTAAACTAGAAACCAGATGAATAACATTTCAGGCCAAGCAAGTTTGTTTCAGTGTCATGCTTGTCCTCTGTAGCACCCAACATGCCTGTTGATGGCTCCCAACTCCTCTTTCTCCATCTCAGGCAGAGACTCCAGGAAGCTTATGAGCTAGAAGCAATGCAAATTGACTAGCCATTTGAGTTTCTCAAAGGAACCTCAAGCCTAAACCCAGGCCAGATTCATTCCACGGAACACTAAGGGAATTAGACACATCAGCATTATGTATGCACAGTCCCCAGTGAGGAGTGAGACTCCAGGGTCCCAGGAACCAGCCATGTCTAGGCCCAAGGGAGTGAGAGGAGCAACCACTGAGTTTGTCTCTGGACAAACTTATGAAGAAAGCAGGGCTCATTCTGGTGATCCCTTGACCACTTTGCTGAGCCTCCTCCTAGCCTGACCAACCAGTATAGCAGGGACTTTCCTGGATTTAGCACTGAGAGTTCCACATTCCAGGAACCCCTCAGATCCAGGAAAACCAGGACAGTTGGCCACCCTACCTCCTTCTGAATTCCAGAAGTCCTCTTTCTGTGAGCTCAGAAATGTACTCTCCCCAAGTGTCTCGGAGCCCTGCCTGGCAGAACTTTTGCTCTGGACGTTTCCACAATGCCTACCTCTATCAAAACACACCTGTCTTCTATGCCATTTAAAAAAGATGTCCCCAAATCCAATAAAAATATGGTTCACAAACCCTAGTACCAACAAAGCTAAGGAGGTAATAATGTAAATGGGTGGAGTGGTCAAAGTTGTTTCATCAAAGCACTTTACGTTGTATTCTTTCAACATTCTCTGTTTGCATTTTAAGTTTGTTATGACTGCTTGTCACTATCTACAAGGCGATGTCTCCCTCACCTTCAGTGCAATAAACAATGCATATGCAGGGATAGAGAGCAGACACGTGAGCTCTGTGTTGGAGAGATGGCAGAGGGAGTGGGAACTACCCCAGTGGAGAATTCCATTCTGTGGACAGGGGCTCCTACAGCCCAGCACCTGCCATTGTTGTATGGAGGAGCACGCACTGGGGTGACCAGATTTGCTGATTCTTTGAGGTCAGCTGGAATTTGAAAATGTATGTGAAATCTGCTTTGAAGTGGTAATGCACAATTTTATATATATATTTTAATTATTTTTATTTTTTATTTATTTATTTTGAGACAGAGTTTCACTCTTGTCGCCCAGGCTGGAGTACAATGGCACGATCTCAGCTCTTTATAACCTCCACCTCCTGGGTTCAAGTAATTCTCCTGCCTCAGCCTCCTAAGTAGGATTGCAGGCTCCCACCACCATGCTCAGCTAATTTTTTGTATTTTTAGTAGAGATGGGGTTTCTCCATGTTGGGCAGGCTGGTCTCAAACTCCTGACCTCAGGTAATCCACCCACCTCGGCCTCCCAAAGTGCTGAGATTACAGGCTTGAGCCACCATGCCTAGCCTGAATATATATATTTTAAAAAACATACAATGTGACTCAACTCTGTGAGGGAAAAACCAAAAAATGTCCATGGATCACACTTAGGTCACAGGCTGCCCGTTTATATCATGTGGATTAAACTTCAAAGCAATTATTGTAATTTTCCTTTTCCCCCAATCCCTAAATCGTGACACTGACATCTCGACATTTTAAGTCCTGTCTACAGACACCTGCTGGTTTTCAGAAAGGGTTCCCATGGCAATCTTGAGGAGGCAAAGCTGCAGCCCTCAGACTACCTTGGGCTCTCCCCACATTGCTGCTTCCACCAGGCATGGTCTGGCTCACACCTACATCCCCAGAGCAAGCCCCCTCTTTCATCCCTCCATTCCTTCAATAGCTGTCAAAGGAACACAAGAGTGAGCAATGAGCTAACCATCTTATCTGGCTGGGGATGCCATCACTAATGATCCCATCTCCCCGCTGCTAATGATTCTCAAGAGCCATGTCATGGAGTGGAGCCCAGCCTACCTGAGATGAGAACCAGCCTCCTCTTACTGAACAGGCAGCGTCGTGTTTCTAGGGTAATGGCCCAGAGAGCTACCTCAACAGGCTGGAGGAGAGACATGATTTGAGGACACAGCTATTAACCTAGGGTCGGGGAGGCAGTCTTTTCTGCATATTTTAAAATGTTGGCATAAGCCAGGAAAAGAGGAAGGGGGCAAAAAGAAAACTCTGCACTTAAATATAGTCAAAAGAATTCCTCGTTGAAACAATCTACAGTTAATGAAGAAGACGATGTCTCCTCTAGCAAAAATAGCAGTGATCCTAATAATAAAATCTCAATTTGGGATTGCTCAGCTAATGGGCCAACGTGATAGGCTAAACACCTGCAGATGCTTTGTAAAAAATAATAATTAAAAACTCATTTCAAAGATATTATCATAAAAGAAAGGATTGTCTTATTAGGCCATGTTGACTGGGATCTGATATTTTATTCATGGGAGCCAGCAGTTACATCATGATAGCTAATGAGTTAGATCTGAGAAGCAGGGATCTGCTCCCTGTGGTTGTTAATCCATTCCTAGATCTGCACATCACTTTTGTTCTTAAGAGGCTAAAACCTTCTGCCAACATTATCTTACTGGTCTGGAAAAGATGACCCTGTTGTGTGGTAGGCTGTCATGGAAGAAAACTCTTCCTTTACGTGTCTAGGGAAACAAGGCACAGAGACTCTCCTTCCAGTGGCGAGCTCTGGCGAGCACAGGCAGCAGCCTGGGTATCTTCTTGGAGGTTCGCAGTCCACTCCATCCTGCCGGCTGCCATTCTAGGAGCGGTGGCCTGCTTATTCCCAAGAATAGACTGGACGGCCGCCCGTCATTTTGTCAGGCTTCGCCTTACATTTAACTTTCCATAGTCAATCTCCATTGAACACATCAGCTTCTTCCCACAGAAGTTATTACACAAAATTCATTACTGACAAACTTGATCCTCTCTTAGTATTTTTTAAATGCTGTATAATTCTCTCACTTGCAAACAGCCTAATGTGTCTGTCGTATCTGTGATATCTGTGACAGGTGATGGCCTGAGTGGATCAAATATTCCAAGATCTATTGAATTCATTGCATGTTTCTGCATGAATAGTTTTGCATTTTATGCCACAATGACTGGAAAATTGAGCAACTGATAAATTGGACATCAGATGAATAACAATACGTTGGGTCAAGCAACCCCAATTTTATGTTGGTTTCCTTCACTAAAACCCAGTCTGAGAATGAACCTGTAAGACCTTGGGCTCTGTTTTAATCTGGAATAGGTCTTGGAAATGAGTTTGGTTTTATTTCTGGTCTAGTGTGCAGGCTCGGGTGTGCATGCCCATACACACCACACACACCCCACAGACATGACACTTATACACAAACAACATACACATACCATACAACACATACATCACATATAAACACAACGCACACCACACACACACAAACAAAAACAATGCACACACACCACATGCATGGACTAAAACTGCTGTCCACAGGGAGGAACTGCTTGCTGTCTTTCCAGGAAAGGCATGTGTCCTCTTAAGGCATTCCAATTGATTAAAGCCCACCCAAGATAATCTCCCTAATTTAAAGTCAACTGATTAAAGACTTTAATTATATTTGCAAAGTCCCTTCACAGAAACACCTAGGAGAAAGTGTGTGCGTGTTACAGAATGCCTGTGGCTTCCCTTCCACCTCCTATGAGAGAGTATCCGGTTTGGCCCACTCTTCCCACATACTAGTAAGGAAATTCCGGGGAATGTGCCCTAGCCTAGCTGAGATGACAAACCACAAAGCCATCACAACAGCATAACACACACACACACACAATGAAACAACAAATAGCACAAGCAATGGGACAACCAAATAAATGGAGCCTAGGATAGACGAGTGTGTGCGTGCACACATGTGCATTTGTGGTCCAGTTTCCTCTGACCCTTGATGGACCAGCGGTCCCCTCTGTCTGTGACTGAGGTGAGGGATAGAAGTGCTGCAGCTCTGGCCACTCTCAAAAGACAAAAGATGTCCCCTGAATTCCAGCTTGACCAAATGGGATCCTTGCTTATAGATAGCAGATGGTTGTCATTTTGTACAACAACAGTCAATAAAACATATAGTCAACTATATTGAAAATGTCCACAATGGCCCCACTTGGCTTGGTCTGACCAACCAAGTGTGAGTTTTTCAAGAAAACTGAGTCTCTTTTTGGTTAGAGCATGTTCACCTTGATTTTTTTGTCAGGCCAGAGGTGGACTGCTTTTCTTCTGTTAATAGATAGCAAGGGCTGTTGAAATGCAGCTCATGCTGAAATTCGCATCTAAAGACCAACACTGACTTTCAGATATTTCATGGTGTGAGGCTCCTACTGCATGATTGAAGGGACATGGCACCGCTACATTCCTTGAATGAGTAAATCTATCGGGTCATGGATCTCAAATAAAACAGCCAAAAAAGGGAGAGGTCGGGGAAAGGAACATGGCTCCTTGGGGTAATTATTTCTCTGCACACATTGAGTATTCTTAGTGAGAAAGTGTGGTGGGCATTACTGCTCTGCCTACTCTGGAGTTTTTGAAGCTCACCCTAACCTAATTAAGTGTCTTTGCCCTTAGGCCTGGCACATTCACTAGATGAGGCAACAGCTGCAACATTGCCAGAAGCCACAGGAAGGGCAAAATATTTGCTGGGTTGTTGCTATTTTCAGCCTTGCCAGAATCAACAAGGATGGGCTTAGTCATTATCAGCTCATTTTAAAAATGTATCCTGAGAGATGCTGGTGTACTCCTCATGAGAAGCACACATCAATCCTGTGGCTCCAAAGCAGTGGGATGGGCTTGTTAACGAGTTCATGTGGGAGAAGGTGTTGGAAACTGATCTATTCCAACTCAAGACACGGAGGTGTGGAGAGGTTGCATATTTGGTCCTATTTGGGTAAAGTAGACAAAGCAATGCCCTCTGCTTTCAGCGTACGCAGGTGCCACCTGTAGGAATTCATTTAAGTGCAGGTTTCTGGGGCATGCCTAGAGATTTTGACTTAAGTTTTGGGGGACATAGGAATATCCTTTTTTTGTTTTTGTTTTTGAGAAAGAGTCTGGCTCTGTCAGCAGGCCGGAGTGCAGTGGCATGATCTTGGCTCACTGCAACCTCTGCCTCCCGGGTTCAAGCGATTCTCCTGCCTCAGCCTCCTGAATAGCTGGGATTGCAGGCGCACGCCACCACACCCAGCTAATTTTTGTATTTTTAGTAGAGATGGGGCTTCACCATGTTGGCCAGGCTGGTCTCAATCTCTTGACCTCAGGTGATCTGCCTGCCTCAGCCTCCCAAAGTGCTGGGATTACAGATGTGAGCCACCACACCCCACCAGCATATACATTTTTATACGTATTTTACAATGCGATTCCAATGAAGACGGCTTTAAGAGGCACTAGTGTAAAGGAGAGAGTTTAGAATATGAGAGCTGAACAGAATCTAGAAAAGTTGTTTTAATTTTATATACAGTTTTAAAATTTAGCAAGAGGGGGCAGGACCCATGGAAGCAAGCTACAAAATCTCATTGAAAGACACAAAACCAGAGCTAAATGAACTGGGATGTTTACCTTGTGCCAAGTGAAAGAACTTACCATTAAAAAAAAAAAAACTCCTTTAATGAGTGTGTATTTTCAAGGCAATCTTGAACAGAATATCAATGCATTTGGTGTTTTCTGGAACTAGTTTGGAGGGGTGGGGAACAAACCTTAGCAGCTAAAACTATAATAACCCTAATCAAAATAGTAAGGGGTTGCCAAGAAATGGATTGTTAGATCAATGAACTAGAATAGAAAGACCAAGAATATGTGACAAATGTGACATTTATTTTCAGTGAGAAAAAAAATTTTGTTTACCTGTCAGGAATAAGACACAGTAGATTTCAACTTCATTCTATGTGCAAAAACAAACCTAAGATGAATTAAAGATATAAATGTAGCAATCAAGCAATAAAAATGTCAGAAAATGTAGGCAAATGTTTGTTTAACCCTGGGATGAGTGAAACATTCTTACCCAAGACACGAAATTCAAGATTCATAAAGAAAATATATAAATTTAAAATATTTTGTATAATGAAGGATATCATAAAGCCAAAAATCAAATAGTAGGAAAAATTACTGAACACATACGGCAACCAAAGAGTTAATATTCTTCATAGTCAAAGACTTTTAAATATTGATGCAAAAAATGCAAATAATGCAATAAAAATAGGCAAACTGTAAAAAAAAAACTACTAGGTACAATTTAAAATTTAATATAATGTCCATCACTGAGAAGGTTGTGGAAAAATCAGTACCTGCTTACACTGGTGAAAGAGGTGCAAACTCTGGCTCCTTGGCAGTATTTGTTATAGAAACAACAGTGCTAAAAGATAAAAGAAAAATAGCTAGATGCTTGTTGAAACTTTATATATTCAGTTTCAAGAAAGAGGGAGTAGGGAGATGGGGAAGAAAGTGAGAACTACAAATAAAATCTTAAGCCCCCCAACCAACTGGACAGACCCTCTCTTGGCCAAGGGGACCCCAGAGAACCTTAAAAACATAATAAGGTAGGAGGTCAGACACGCTTCATTAAGCCCCTTTCCTTTTGCAGTTTAGCCACAACTGACCAGCATTGATGTTAAAATAGAGATCGTAGGACTGACAGAATGAACTCTTGTGGCATAATTTCTGTCTCACCTTTCCTCCTTCACACTACTTGCTCATGGTCTCCGCCAGAGACTACACTTCCCAGGCTGTCAGGACAGCCACCTTGCAGGCTCTATGCCTTTATAAGAAATAAAGTTCCCTTTCTAAATATATAAATTGTGTAATTTTTCACTTGACGGAAGGAATGAAAAAAAGGAGGGAAAGTAAAATGTACATACACACACACAAGGAAAGAAAAAGAAAAAGAAACAGGTGGAATATTCCTCAAGAAGAAAATGGTTAATTATGTTACATTCAAATAATGGCTGTTGTGCAGATTCTGAAAATAGATCTGTATACATTAACCACGAAGAATATCCCTGATATATGTTAACTGAAAAAAGAACAGTTCCATATTGTGCATGTGGAATATGTTACACTTTGGGCAAAAGAGAGAGAAAAAGAGAGAGGAAGGGAGAAAAAGGACAGGGTCAGAGGGAGACTTATTTATACACATACCATTGTGAAAGGATGAAATTGAAGGGGAAACAGGTGAGATTAATAACCTTTTACTTGGGTAACTTTAGATTATAGGCCCCGTGTATTAAGATACTTACGTCAAATTATAACATGGTTAAACAAGGCAGACCAGGATGGAGAGGAGCCTGCAGCCATGGGGCCTTCTCCATAAGATGTGTGAGGATGGAGAGAGAGAATACAAGGAGAACACATAATAAACACTCAATCTTAGATAGGCTTCAAGTAAGTACAAGTTTCACCTGGAGAAGAGATGATAATTAGAGTTTCAAACGTGAGAAGAGACGGTATTAGAATCTGTCCTCTGTCAACGTTGAGTGGTGGCTACTGGAAAGTAGGTGGCAGGCGGAAAAAAGAAATGATTTCCAAACCCATGGAGAGCTTCTGCCACGTGCCTCAGTCTCCTGAACAGAGCTTCTCGGGCTGGCAGGACCAGCTTGTTTCTAGGGCTCCAAGTCAAGTGTCACATTCAACTTCCAAGTCAAAATTAGTCGGCCAGTTGGAAGGTGGATCAAAGATTTCTCCCATATTTACCCATTCCGCTTGTAATCAATCAGGGTCAAGAGAGGAGAATTAGGTGGATTCACCAGTGGTTTCATGACAAGATTTGGTGACACTTCAAATGGAAATTTTTATTGTTGGTAATCTAGTTAACAGAAACTGTGCCATGGTAGATGTCAGAACCTCAGTCTTACATGCACGGGCTTTATTATCAAAAGTCCAAAAGAATTTTGTTAATTGAGTGAGTTTATAACCAAAAGTCTCATGAAAGCGTAGCCTGAGAAAGTCTGGGGGGGTGTTCATTTTCCACGGTAGGAAAGCACTAGAGAAGCAGTGTGGTGACAAGTGACTGGCACGTGTCTCTGTCGCATGCATCTGCCTCACCTTCTCTAGAAGCTGGAAAACATAACACAGTGAGGTAGAGGGAAGAGCGGCAATTAGGCTCTGCAGGTGGTTCGTGAGTCACCATGAGTGAGTTGTCTACCTCTCCAAGCCTCAGTTTCCTTATCTGCAAAACAGGAGTGATGCTAGATTATGAGGGAAAAAGCAGACAACAAACACATCAGATCCCTAGGCCATAAATAGGCACTTACTAACACCAGTTTCCTCCTACTCTCTTTTTTTATAGTATGTTCCTGCCCACCACTCTTTTCTCAGGAAATCAAAGTGGAAGACTGCAATTGCTCTGCCTGACCCCAATCTACTCTTTGCCACGTGCTTCTTGTTGTCCTTGTGTGAGCCGGGCCGCTTCAGGGGAGCAGGGATGCGGTGCAAAAGGAACACATGCGTGCATTGCTGATGTACATTCTGTGGGAGAGACAGACGTGAGGCTATCTTTGGATTTCCATGGCTTTTATAATTGGGGTAGTCATACATCATTTACACTCACATAAAGATCCTGTTTTTAGTTTAGAAAGGGTTGTTTTAACATTTTTTTCCATCATTACACAAGTAAAGCATATTTTTGGTTGAAAAATTTTAAACTACCAAAGAGCTGATAGGAGGAAATAAAATCCACCTCTAATTATACCAGCTAGAGAGAACTGCTTTTAATGTTTAGATAGGCATCATTTGAGATCTATATTTATAGACAGAAATATAGATAGACACTTAAATAGGTATGTAGACATATAAATAGGTTTACAATAATATCTGCAGTAGATCAAAATAGATAGATAGTATATTAAAGTATCCAATGGGTAATTTATTTATTTATTTATTTCAAAAGAAAGAAAAAGAGAGAAAAGAAGAAAGAAAGAAAGAGCAAAAGAAAGAAAAAAAGAATGAAAGAGAGAAAGAAAGAGGAAGAGAAAGAGGGAGAGAGAATGGGATTCCTGTTTTATTGCCCAGGCTAGAATACAGTCTAAAAATGGGTATTAAAAACCTCTTTTATGCCAATAATTGTGCTTAACAATGGAGACAGGAAGGAATAGGGGATGAAAATAACAAACAAGCAGCCAACCAATATTTTATTTAAACCTGTGAAATGCTATGCAATTGCTGGGGAGTGATTTACTTCCAATTATGTGGTCACTTTAAAAATAGGTATAATGTGATACTGAGAAAAATGTATGTTTTGTGGATTTGGGGAGGAGAGTTCTGTAAATATTTGTTAAGTCTAGTTGTTCCAGGTCTGAGTTCAAGTCCTGAATATCCTTGTTAATTTTCTATCTCGTTGATCTGTGTAATATTGACAGTGTAATGTTAAAGTCTCCCACTATTATTGTGTGGGAGTCTAAGTCTCTTTGTAAGTCATTAAGAACTTATCCAATGGGTAATTTAAATCGATATATAATAAATATATTTTATTTAAAATATAAATATGTATCTAATAGTTATATTATACCTAACTAGGTATATAAAGATGTCTGCTGTAGAAATACACATGTACAATTTGAAATGCATGCTGATTTAAAATTACTGCAAAAAGAAAATGCAGACAACTCTGCCTCTAGGAAAGTGTAGTCTTAATGATACACGCACCTATTCTCTCTCCATTCAGTACCTAACGTGAGTGATGACTGTGAATAATGACATAAGGGAAGTATCACTGTATGGTCTTTCAGAGGCCCAAGGAAGTAGGATTCCAGGCAACAGTTTCTGGTCTTCTTATTGCAGGTCTGTAAGTAACAACTTCCTTCCTGGCTCTGTAGACTCTCTAGAAGAAAGAGCAAAATTTCAGTGTTTCCTAGGCGTGTTTGAGAGCATATGACAGCCCAAGAGGAGATGTGAAGAATACCGTGGAGAGTGCCAGGGGCCCATCTGCCTCCAAGCATGTTGAGATGGTTGACGGCAAGGAATAAGCATTGACAAGACAGACAGATAAAATACCGAGACAACATGGAGCAGGTCCTGTGCACTGGATAAAGACACTGTCATTGATAAATAAGACCGCTTGGTTCATGGAGTCCCTCAGAGCCTAACCACAAAGATGGACCTTAGAGACCAGAATAATTAAGTGTCCATTTTTTGTGACTAATGAGAAGACGGCATATGGGCATATATCCTGTGGGATGAATATTTTATATACTTAACCTTATTAAAACAGCTTGGGTGAGTAGATTTCTTCAGGCAGTTTTAAAGCATCATGCTATCTCCAGGAAAGCAAACATCTTCTGGCTATCATGTGAGCAGATGGGAAGTGCTGAGAAAATCTGGAGATCAGACTCTTTGGCAACCATAGCACCCTATTAAATTGGTTTATACAATGATGGATACCCACAATAAACTAACAAGGTGGTTTCTGAAGTTGCCAAAATTTTCTCTTTTTTTTTTGTATTTCAATTATAAAAGGAGTAAAAATAATCTGTACATTTGTCTTTGGGTATATACTATGAAGGTGAGAGAAAAGATAAGGGAACTTAAAGACTTTCTTAATTCTAAGGCCGCCTTTGCCCAGATTACAAGTACCCTTTTTATCAGCCCTTTACCTAGCCATTCTGCTAGCTCGTACTCAAGGAGGTTGTGATATATCCAGTATCCAACTTCAGAAACTAGTCGACCATTTAACTCTTATTAATTATAAGAGCAGAACCATGTCATTCTGTACCTTCTTAAAGATAGAAATTGCTTTGGCACAAAATTTATCCATGTTTAGAACTTAATTCAGGTAGATTTCTAATGTTTAACTACCTAACTGGAGGTCAAAGATATCAAAAGTTGCTAATAAGATCTCACATAATCAACACCATTCTATTCCATTACAGAGCCAAACCCTGATGGAAGTCAAAGCACTGTTCAAGACATTTCACTGAGTAGACAACTTCACATCAGTCCATCGATTGTTCTACCTTTAAATCAAGTCATTAATTTAACTTGACCGATCCTCCCAAGTGATCATTTATATTGAAATGAGCTGTTTGGGAGGGTGATGCGAACACAACATAAAAGCCTTCACAAAGAGTAGCGTTGTGTTGTTGTTGTTGTTGTTTGGTTGGTGTCATTTTGTTTTGTTTTTGAGACAGGGTTTCACTCTGTCCCCCAGGCTGAGTGCAGTGGCACAGTCACAGCTCACAGCAGCCTCGACCTCCTGGGCACAACCAATCCTCCCATCTCAGCCTCCTGAGTAGCTAGGACTACAGATATGCATCACCACGCCTGGGAAATTTTTAATTTTTTTTTTTTTTTAACATGGTCTCACTCTGGTTGCCCAGGCTGGAGTGCCTCACTACAGCTTCAACCTCCTGAGCTCAGGTGATTATCCCACCTCAACCTCTCAAGTGGCTGAGATTACAGGTATACATCACCACGCTTGGCTAATTTTTTGTATTTGTTAAAGATGGGGTTTATCTATTTTGCCCAGGGTAGTCTAAAACTACTAGACTCATTCAGTCTGCCCACCTCAGCCTCCCAGAGTGCTGAAATTATAGGTGTGTGCCACTACACGCAGCCTAGTAGCATTTTTAGAGCCCCCAGGGTTGCTTCCTAAATGATTGTGACCTTACTACATGTTATACGCAACTTAGCGAAGCACGAACTCTCAGTTCTATTCCAGCTTCACAGAGCATCAAGAAGGAAACTGTTGTTTAAACATTTGCAAACAAAGTTTAAAAGACCACACAGTGTTGTTAAAATCCGATTCTCACTATTTCTGAGCAATGAACCTCTGACACTTCTACAGGTCTGGCCAATGCAAAGAATCTGCTTTCAACGTGAAGAGAACAGGATTCTTGTGCTACTGGAAATCTTAAACATTAAACAATTATAAATTAAACAGAGGTTAGGCTTTTTGGAAGAATAACATTCTTACATAGAAAATTCTTTGATAGGCCATCTAGGTGTATTTACTAAGCCTATATTTACTAAATATGTGTATTGTCACTCTTGCTGCTACTTTGACCTGATGTGGTAACCCCATTTCTCTAACCAAGCTTCCCTCCTGGACCTTACTTCTAGGTTCTGGTCCAGGATTCCAGCACACTGCTGATTCTACTTCTATCATCTCTGTCCCCTTCCTGGGACAAGAGTCCTGCAGCCTATTGACAGATGTCCAGTATACTGACTATCATTCAAGAAGACTGCGTACTGCACACTCCAGAGCACCCTCCCTTTGTAAGAACTTATTAGAAGACATTATTATGCCTTTTTGTCCCCATTTTGAACCTTTTGTTCACACTGAGCGTGATGGCTGAACTGACTGGACATTTGCTTTCCCATCATACCATGATTTCACAGCAATTTCAGCTGGTCCCACTCATCTGGGTGCCCAGGTGGGTCTGATTCTAGGACTGGGCCATTTTTCATTTTCCAAAAATATTTTAGAAATTACTAAAATGCCACTGGGAGTAAGAGTTGCCAGGTTTAGTAAAGTACAGGATGCCCACTTAAATTTGAATTTCAGATAATCAATGAGTAAGGTTTTAATATAAGTACATCCCATACAATTCTAAAAAGTTCTTCATTGTTTATGTAAAATACAAATTTACTCAGGTGTCTGTGATTGACTTGGCAGCTCTATTTGAAATGCCATGTTGAGTTCACAGATGCCTTTTGAAGATTGCAGCCTCTGGGGTCTGTTTTATTACTAAAAGCTTAATGCTTGGGACCGTTCGCTCCACCATTCTGCTCATGCCTCCTCCAGGAAGAACATAGTTGTCTCTGCCCAGCAGCCACCTCTATGCTGTGGAGAAATCTTGCTCTTCAAAGCTTTTTTTGCTATTGGATATGTGGAGTTCTTTGATGTTGAGAAGACTCAAGTTCTTTGTCTGCAGGAACCACTGTCCACTGTAGTTTGAAGTTTCTCAAGGATTCCCTCTTCTCAAGAAATTCTAACAGTATCCAGGCTTCGGTGCTCGCTTTCTGGGCTTCAGGGTGTTGGGAAAAGCAGCGCTTAGCTCTCTCTCACTTTGGACAGAATGTGAACATTCCTCGTCACTCAGTCGGAAACCTCCCTTGCCCTTCTCTCTTGTGTTTAATCTTCTCTAGCCCCTTTTCCGCAGACCTCATCTCTGTTCAGTCCCAGTCAGTCCTACAAGCAATTGCATTTGTTGTTCTATTTCTCCCAAGTCTTTCTAATTCTCAACTGTTTCTGAAATTGCAATTACCTGGGGAGGTTTGAGAAAATAGCTATGCCTGGTCCATATCCCCAAAGATGCTGTCTAATTGGTGTAGAGTAGCCGCAGGCATTGATAGCTGTAAAGGCTCTCCAGGTGATTCTACTACCCGACAGTGGAGTCTGGCCCCTGCTTTAGGGCTTTCCTTCAGGACCCAGGCACAGTTCAGTCCAGGTGTGGGGCAGCAGGCTGACTTGGTGCATTCAGGGGCCACATTCACCCCAGAACATCATCATCCCTCCCCAGTGCCATTGCAAGTCATTTCCTACAATACCGTCAAATGTCCTCAAATCCTTCCCAACAGAACAAAAGCAGAACATTATACAATTACAGTCCTTTGGGAGTTTTTCTATAAACTTCATTGTAATTTGGGTACAATTGTTCAAATATTTTGTATGAGCTAAACAATCCGTAGCTCCATCCCCAGTTTAAGACTGGGCTTACATATTCAGTATAGAACATGAAATACATAATTGTGTAGTAATCATTTTATTCTTAACTATATTCAATGGCATGTTAAGATAAAATCTTTATAGCTCAATTCACAGTCCCTGATCGTACTTATTCTCTGTTTCGCCCTCCCTCACTCACTCTCACACTCTTTCTGCCATTTTTAAATAATAATGGTTTGAAAGAAAATTTCTAGAGCGTTAACTTGCTTCTACCCCTCCTGTTCTCTTGTGTCTTCTTGCTAACTATGATTTATCATCATCCTCTTTCTCCCTATCTGCTTTTATTTTTCGGTTAAAAAGGGTCCAGTCTTCTTCACTGTACATATCACCACCCCTTCTGTCTCTGAGGCTGAAGAATTTCTGGGTAGTTGGCTTCTGTATAATCATGCTCCTTTTTTTTTTTCTTTTTAAGATGGAGCCTCACCCTGTTGCCCAGGCTGGACTGCAATGGCGCGATTTCAGCTCACCACAACCTCCACTTCCCAGGTTCAAGTGACTCTCCTGCCTCAGCCTCCCAAGTAGCTGGGATTACAGGCATGCACCACCACACCTGGCTAAATTTTTTTTGTATCTTTAGTAGAGACAGGGTTGCACCGTGTTGGCCAGGCTGGTCTCCATCTCCTGACCTTGTGATCCATCTGCCTTGGCCACCCAAGTTGCTGGGATTACAGGCGTGAGCCACCGCACTGGCCTGATCCTGCTCTTCTATACCAAATGTTGGGTAGATGGTTGTAGAGGGAGGGAAGGAAAGGAGAAGAGAAGAGAGAGGGGAAAGGAGAGGAGAGAAGGGGAAGGAAGGGGAGGGAAGGGGAGGGGAGGGAAGAAGGAGGAAAGAGAGAGAAACTCATTTACCAAACCCTGAACATAAGTAATACGCAGTAAAATAAAACTCAGTTTTTAATTAATTCTTATATTTCAGTTCTCCTAGAATTTAAGCATTCTCCAGAAATATATTTTCACTTAGATACAAAGAACTATCCATGTCACATAGTTGAAAGGTTAAGAACCTTCATTCATTATCAGGGAAGGTAATGAGTCTTCAGATAAATTAGACAAAGCTAAAATGCTTACACACCACACATAGTCTTTGCCATACAAGTGTGAATTCAAACCAGAAATGGCTATCATTATACACCTGCATTTACAGGTCAGTAGATGGCACATAATAGATACCAAGTGGTTCTGAAGAAAAGAAGAAAAACTAATTAATCTTGCTGTTTCTTCTAATCCACCTGCTTACGGCTCAAAAACACTCCTCCAAGAATTGTCACTTTCTTACCTCTGACATTTTAACTTAAATCCTTAGAGTGTTTGTTGGATTCTCTATGCACTGTTTCTTCTTCTCTGATTTTTCTTTAGAGAATGCTTTCTGCACCATTGCATGTAGTCCTGTTAACCAAGGATTTCTGCTCTTTTCCAACCAAGTGCAAGATATGGTGTATTTTCCTGAGAATTTAGAATTAGAGAGGGGTAAAGTCATCCAGTTATGCTGCCCACTCCAACCCCTACATCCCATCCCAAGATCTTGAAGCAAAGTTCATTTTCTGCTATCTCTGGTGAACTAGGAGGTTCATGGTCTAACCTGTTGCTCTTATTTATTTATGTATGTATTTATTTATTTTGAGACTCACTGTCTTGCCCAGGCTGGAATGTGGTGGCACGTGATCTTGGTTCACTGCAACCTCCACCTCCTGGGTTCAAGCAATTCTCCTGCCTCAGCCTCCCGAGTAGCTGGGATTACAGGCATGTGCCACCATGCCTGGCTAACTTTTGTATTTTTAGTAGAGATGGGGTTTCACCATATTGGCCAGGCTGGTCTTGAACTCCTGACCTCAAGTGATTCACCCACCTCAGCCTCTCAAACTTCAAGGATTGCAGGTGTGAGCCACTATATCCAGCCCTGTTGACCTTAATTAAAGAGGAGCTATTGTTTTTGACAGCTCCCTTAGGTTTGAACTTCCCTACATTGTTTTAGATAGTTGGTTCCTTTGGAAAGCTCTGGAGCAGTCTTCTAATTGATTGCCTCTCCTCCTAGCAAAACATCTGAGCCACTATTCTGTGTGCTGGATGGGAGATAGCCTCCAGTCTCCTCAGCTTTCTTCTCCTGATGTTGAATCTCCGCTTTATTATCAAGTTGGGATGAGGCAAAAAGGACCCCAGTATTTTCAGCCTTCCCTGACTTGGGAAGAGCCTCCATCTCCTGAGGATTGACTAGATAGAGGAAGGTAGACTCTGACCTCTCAAGGGAATGAGAATTTAGGCTTTCACCAGGAATGTAGCCTCTTCAACTTGAGGTTGGAGGGCATGAGATATGATGGCAGCCTGCCCCTTCCAGTGAGATACAGTGATCCTTAACTGGAGCTGAGAGTATAGGAAGCCCTGCCTTCTTCGTCCCAACCTCCCTGGAGCACAGCTTATGTCAAACCAACCAAGCTGAGCAGGAGGTGAAGGGAGAGAGAGGGAGCAGGTGGTTGTGGCTCAGATACCACAAACATTAATTGTACTCCTCTTACTGAGTTTTAATAGACTTTCCTGGACAATTGTTCTTCATTTGCTGTTTATACCATTAGGAAAATTTTCAGCAATTCTAAATGGTTGTTTGTTTTATCTAGTTTTCACTAGGTTTGCTTTTTTTCACTGGGGAGTGGGCCCTAGTTGCTTCTTACTCTGTCCCATCTGGGAAGTACAGCTTCCTGCTGAGATGTTTCCTAAGAAGCTTGATTAAGGGCTTATCCTGTATCCATAAAGTTCATAGGTTTGGGAGTCTAATGCATCTGGGTTCGATTCCAAACACTGTCACTGACTAGATGTGTGACTCTGGGGAGTCACTTACATTCTCTAAACTTTGGTTCATCGTATATAAATGGTGCTAATACAAATAGTATTTTCAAAGAGCAATCCAATCACAGAATCAAGGGCTTAATACAGTGCCTGGCACAGACTGAACCCTTAATACACAGCAGCTGTTATTTGTTTAAATCTTGTAGGAAATGAGGAGCCACTGAAAGCATTTAAACTGGATGGTGTTTTGAGGAGACCCACATGTAGAATGATCCCTTTCTGGGGCAGGTCAAGTGATTCGGAAACTTGCAGTAGTGCAGAGGAAAAATAAGGAAGGTAGTGCAGAGGAAAAATAAACAAAGCACAAAAGCTGGGAAGCGGTGAGTGGAAATCGCAAAAGGAGCTGTGGGGAGGCGGAGCTGATGGGATTTGGTGCCCAAAAAAGGCAGGGAGTGACAGTGAGAAAAAGGAAGTATGAGAGCGCTGGCTTAGGTATGGATAAAGACTTCAGAATTCTCAAACAAAAATAAAACTCCTGGCTTCACTGATTTTTTTGAAGGTTTTTTTTGTGTCTCTGTCTCCTTCAGTTCTGCCCTGATCTTAGTCATTTGTCGTCTTCTGCTAGCTTTTGAATCTGTTTGCTCTTGCTTCTCTAGTTCTTTTGATTGTGATGTTAGAGTGTCAATTTTAGAAATTTCCCACTTTCTCTTGTGGGCATTTAGTGTTATAAATTTCCCTCTAAACACTGAGTTAGCTGTGTCCCAGAGATTCTGGTACGTTGTGTCTTTGTTCTCATTTTGAAAAAATACTCTTTTAAATTTCATATGAAACTGAAAAAGAGCCTGCATAGCCAGGACAATAGTAAGCAAAAAGAACAAAGCTGGAGTCATCACACTACCTGACTTCAAACTATACTACAAGGCTACAGTAAATAACACAGCATGGTACTAGTACCAAAACAGAGATACAGACCAAGGGAACAGAACAGAGGCCTTAGAAATAACACCAAACATCTACAACCATTTGATCTTTGACAAACCTGACAAACACAAGCAATGGCGAAAGGATTCCCTGTTTAATAAATGGTGCTGGGGAAACTGGCAGGCCATGTGCAGAAAACTGAAACTGGACCCCTTCCTCACACCTTATTTGAAAATTACCTCAAGATGGATTAAAGATTTAAATAAAACCATAAAAACCCTAGAAGAAAAGTAGACAATACCATTCAGGACATAGGCATGGGCAAAGACTTTATGACTAAAACACCAAAAGCAATGGCAAGAAAAGCCAAAATTAACAAATGGGATCTAATTAAACTAAAGAGCTTCTGCACAGCAAAAGAAACTATTATCAGAGTGAACATGCAACCTACACAATGAGAGAAAAATTTTTGCAATCTATCCATCTGATAAAGGGCTAATATCCAGAATCTACAAGAAACTTAAATTGCAAGAAAAAAACAAACAACCCTACCAAAAAGAGGGTGAAGGATATGAACAGACACTGCTCAAAAGAAGACATTTATGTGGCCAAAAAACATATGAAAAAAAGCTCATTATCACTGATCATTAGAGAAATGCAAATGAAAATCACAGTGAGATGCTCACACACCATGTAGAAAGGCAATCATTTAAAAGTCTGGAAACAACAGATGCTGGAGAGGATGTGGAGAAATAGGAACACTTTTACACTGTTGGTGGGAGTGTAAATTAGTTCAACCATCGTGGAAGACAGTGTGGTGATTCCTCAAGATCTAGAACCAGAAATACCATTTGACCCAGCAATCCCATTACTGGGTATATACCCAAAGGATTATAAATCATTCTACTATAAAGATACATGCACAGATATGTTTACTGCAGCATTATTCACAATACCAAAGACTTGGAACCAACCCAAATGCCCATCAATGATAGACTGGTTAAAGAAAATGTGGCACATATACATCATGGAATACTATGCAGCAATAAAAAAGGATGAGTTCATGTCCTTTGCAGGGACATGGGTGAAGCTGGAAACCATCATTCTCAACAAACTAACACAAGAACAGAAAATCAAACACCACATGTTCTCACTCATAAGTGGGAGTCGAACAATGAGAACATATGGGCACAGGGAAGGGAATATCACACACTGGGGCCTGTCAGGGGCTGGGGGGCAAGGGGAGGGAGAGCATTATGAGAAATATCTAACGTAGATGACTGGTTGATAGGTGCACAGACCACTATGGCACATGTATATCTATGTAACAAACCTGCACGTTCTGCACATGTATCCCAGAACTTAAAGAGGCAAAATGGTGGAGTTTAACTGATACATGATCTTCCTCTAGGAACATTCAACTAGTGAAAAAGAAAAAAAAAGACTTTAGAATTCTCACGAATCAATTCTTCCTATACTCCAGCCATGGCCTTCCAGGCCCTCATCCCTGGAGAGCTGGAACAAGCTTCAAACCCAGGTCCTCTATTTCCAGACTTCAGATCTTAGAAGTCTGAGGTGTTAGTTATACTTTAATGCCTTGAAAGTAACTCAGCCTTTACCTTCCCATGAGATAGACTGAAAGAAAATAACAACAACATCAAATGTTGGTGAGGATATGGATCAACTGGGTAGGTATGTAAAATGGTGCAATGACTTTGAACCCAGAAGACTTCTTAGAAAGTTAAACATATACCTACTCTATAACCCAGAAATTCTACTCCTAGGTATTTATTCAAGAAAAATAAAATGTTCCCCAAAATATTATCCAAGAATGTTCATTGCAGCTTTACTTATAGTAGCTCCAAATAAGAAACAGTACAAGAGTTCATTGACTAAAAAAAAGACAAGCTCTCTGTTGCTGTATTTATATGACAGAATATATTCCTTATCAATAAAAACAAATTAACTACTGATACATGTGACATGCAACACGAAATAATCTCTAAGACATCATGCCAAGTGAAAGGAGCCTTACACAAAAGCATACATACTGTTTGATTTCACTTACATGACATTCTACAACAGGCAAAATGAATCTGTGGTGATAAAAATCAGCTCAGTGGTTGCCTGAGAGTTGGAAGCAGGGGAATTGACTGGAAAGAGGTACAAGAAAACTTTCTGGTGTCATGGAAATATTCTATATATTGAAAGGAGTGTGAATTAGATGATAGACTTAAGATCTGTGCCTTTCATTGTCTGTAAATTATACCCTATAACAAAATTCTTAAAAAATTAAGTAAGATCTCATCTGCAATCTTGACACTTGTCAAGGCTAGCCTTGGCCTTAGTGCCAGGTACATATTACTTTTTCTACCCTACCTCCAAAATACGTGGCCTTACATGGCCTTAATCCAAGTAAAAGCCAATACAAAGAAGAAAACACAATTCACTCTTTATTAAAAACTAAAAGTACAAACATAACAGTAAAAGTTCCTGAAGAGTTCCTTTTCTGGGTTATGGTATCCTTTCAGTAACCTTGAAATGTGGAAATACCAGGGCCCATGGTGGACGGGTCAGCCAGCTGCGGATGCCTCTGGCGAATCCTGTCCTATGCTGTATCCTTCCTACGAAATCACACAAATATTACTCAGCAAAAGTCCTGGAAGAGTTTGGATAACTTTCCAAGGGTCCACGGCTGTGGATTATGCTTTTTATGATCCATTAGAACACTACTTAATTATGTGTTTTTCTGAAGTATAGTAAACAGAAATGGCTTGAGATTCTTTTTAGCTTGTTTTATGGGAACGAGAATTAGGCTTCTTTTGGATAACACTCCACGTTGCTACTGGAGCAATTAGATTTTTGGGTATGATTTCTTTTTTTCTTGGCTACTCATAGCAATAATAATTATTAATAACAGTGACAGATCAGAAAATGAGGAACTTGCTCAATAAGTTATGAAACATATTTTGCTGCTAAAAACTATAAGGTCATTTTTCTCTCATTAATAATCTAGACCCTTGTCCTGAGACTTGCTGATACTGTTAGACATTCTCCCTCCATGATGATTCAAAACCACAGCTGAACCCACTGTTGGGTCATGACGTCAGTTCTTGCAATTATGAATGGGTCTATGAGCCATGGATACGTGGCTTCCACTAAATCAAAATTCATCAGAGACAGTTGAGATCTGATTTTTGTTTCTCCACTTTCAGGTCATTCTTTTATCTCATGCATGGTTTAATTTCAGTCTCTCCATCTAAAGTGGTGAATCATACATTAACCAGATGACTGGACTGTGCTGCATGATCATTCCAATTTACCTTCCATATGGGCATCACTTTAAAAACAACCACCATCCTTACAAGCAGTACTCATTTCCAAAAGCTGGTGAACAAGCACATTATTTACAAAGTATGTAATCAGAGAACGCGATCCAACTCATTAACTGTATGACATCCCACTCTTTATTTAGACAGTTTACTGGCTGTGGACTTTCATATGGGATCTGTCATTTACACTTCCTGATAATAAAATTTAATTGAAATTTCATTCCTGTACAACAAGATGCCAGTTTAACAGATGGTCTGTAATTGTTATGTCCACATATTTTATATTGGATGGTATCACACACAATTTCACACAACTGCTATTCACTTAAATGCTGGGTTCATTTAAGACATTTCTTTCATATTAAAAACCTTATTGTTTAATATTACTGTAAAATATATCATTAAAATTAGTTAAAATTGAAAAAATGATTAAAACAGTCCTACTGAGACTAAAAGAATAATTAATGATTATGATCTAAACTGCATTCCCGAAGACAGTGAAAATATTTGTACAGAAACATCTAGTTTCGTGTGTACGAGGCAGAAATTGACATATAAGCATGGAAGAAGAAAAGGAATGTACCATATTTTAACAAATGATCTAACCAAACTTCAGCCTGTATTCTCATCTATAAAATAAGCACTTAGTTTCTGTTGTGTCTCTAAATTTCAGTGCTTCTTCGATCATTCTAAAAATCTCATTTATGTTCTTCTTTAATCTCAATTTTGAATCCACCGACTTAGTATTCAGTATACAGAAAGCCAAGAATTATCACCCTTAAGATTAGGGTGGGAAGGCGTTTGCAAAAAAGAAATACATCAGAGGCACTGAATACATAGGGAGAAATTCCAAATCCTTTCATAAGACCCAAGTGTAATTCCATCCCCAGTGTCACATTCAGTGGAATTTGAGTACTTATCATTAAGAAAATTTTAATCGTTAATGTAATTTCTGAGAGCATTTTAAAGGAACTTAGCAGTATAATTTCAAAGTACAGGAAATTCAGTCTAGTGTGAACAGCTGACTTGCTTCTCCTTCGTAATGGTGGTATCCTCAACCTCCCTTTTCCACCTCCCCCCTCAATAATTCCAGTTACCTACTGCTCACAATTTTTCTGTCTTTCCCACTCAAAATCTGTTCTCAGAAAAGGTTTAAATAAACTCATTCACTTCAATATAGAGATGGCTTGTAAGACTCAAAACAATTTCCCCCGGGGTATTTGCATTTTAGGCAGATCCCACACCTTTCTGAAATGAAACAAGACTCTAATTACACAGTGCCAAGCATTGATGGGGAGAAGTCCTGGAGTCTCTGAAATTGCACCATCCCCTTGGTGACTTTCTTTACATATTCCTACATCTTACCCTGCATTGGGTATTTAAGGAACAAACTATTTAAATAAGGAAACATGCCGTCAGGCTTTTCTTTGAGAGGATGAAGAAGAAAATAAATGGAAATGATGGGGGAAGTGAAGAGACCGCAGAAGGTGTGGTAAGTCCACATCAGAATTCTTGGAGAAGTGAGATACCAAGTGACCAAGAAAAAGGGAAAAAATGCAGGGAAATCAGTTGAAAATGGTTTCACCCTCCCATAAGAACTTGCAGTATGTCAGAAGATACTCTAGTGATATTATTTTAGTATATATCTATTTATCCAGAATGGCTGTGAATGAGGTACTCGGGTGAGCACCTCTCATTCTCATTTTCTGCTTAGATTGGAATTATCATTTACTGTCTAAGACGAAAGGAAGTCATGCTTGTCTTAGTCACCGTTATAACCCTAGCACTTAGCATACAGCCTACCACAGGGTAAGTACTCAATAAATATCTGTTAAAGAAGTGAGTGAATAAATTTAGCTGTTGTCAAAAAATTGTAGCACAATACAGGTATCTTGAAAGAAATAGTTTTCCTTCATTATTGTTCTTACATCTTTTGTGATGTTCTTCAGGCTTTTCAAGGGTTTCAATCTCATTATTAAAATTATTATTATTATAAATGTACAGGTCAGATATTTAGAAAATTGAGCTAAATCAATACTAATCAAGGTATAGGCTGATGCATTAACATTAAATTTCCAGACTACAGAGTCTATAAGACTTCTGCAGTTTGTCTGATATTTCTATGTGAGAGAGATACCGAATTTAACCCCAGGCACATCCCACTCTTGGCCCTAGAGATCTTTACTTTTCCAGTTGATTTATAAACTGCAGGGCAGCAGTGGCGTGGAGATACTAATCAAATATACAGACAAGCAAAGAGATCAACTGTTTTCTTGTATACTTGGCACGTGCCAAACAGTACTAGGCTCTTAACGGATATACAGTGAGAAAGAAAAAGTCCCTGCTTTTAAGGTTCTCAAAGTTAAGAAACTCTTACGACCTCCTAAGTTCAGAAAAGAAAGGTTACATCTTCTGTTCTTCTGCTGTGTGCCTATAAAGTTAGAGACTTGACCTGGATGAAATCTTAAAGTAGCTTGTAATTATGACACATACAAATAAATCTTTGCAAGTGATGTAAATAGGAATGGCCAAATAAGAATATCTGAAAATCTGTTCCTCTATCAAAGAAAAAGGACTGTGGGGGAAAAAATCAAATAATTTTTTTCAGAACTTTGGAAATTAATCAAAGGCTTGCAACAATCTGAGGAGCATTTATTCAAGAAAAACAGTTACATCTTAGTAAAAACCTAAACTTTGGGGTGGTGTAACTTGCTCATTTCTCAGAACCCTCTCCCTAGCCCTCTATCCATAAAAACCAACAAATGGCCAATCAAGATATTCATGAAAACCAGCAGATCAGTAGCCACTGGAGAAAGAACAATGGGCTTCTATCTCAAGAAGAAATAGAAAATTGAAATAGATCTAGAACAAGTAAGGATAGTGAGTTATCAGCAAAAAAGACTTTCCAAAAAAAGAAAAGTCCAATTTCAGATGGCTTTACTGGTAAATTTTTAAAATGTTTAGTCATTCTCTGAAGCCGGAAGTATCATGATAACAAAGCTTCTGAAAATTTTGGAAGAGTTTATGAAGGATTGGTGTTACATCTATTCTAAACATTTTTAAAATGCCTGCTGTTGCCACTTCTATTCAAACACTACACTGAAGGTTCTATCCAGGGCAATCAGGCAAGAAAATGAAATAAAAAACAGCATGATTGCAAAGAAAGAAGTAAACCTACCTTTACTTGATAATGAAATACTTTATATATATACATACACATATATACACACATACATACATACACACATATATACAACTAATTTTGTATACACATATATATATATACATATATATGTATACACACACACACACACACACACACACACACACACACACAACTAATTCTAAGGAACTTTAAAAAACCCAAACTATTTGAACTAATAAGTGAGTTCAGTAAGGATGCAGATATGATCAATACATAAAAATCTATTGTATTTCTATATGTCAGCAATGAACAATCCAAAATGAAACTAAGCAAAAGATTTTATTTTACAATATCATCAAGGAAAATAAAATATTTTGGGATAAATTTTTTAAATGAAATGCAAAACTTGTACACTGAAAATTTCAAAACATCATTGAAATAAAGATCTAAATAAATGGAAAGACATTTTTATGTTCATGCATTGGAAGGTTCGATATGGTTAAGATGGCAATGCTCTCTAAATCCAACTATAAATTCAAAGCAACTCCTAAAAAGTCCCAGATGCATTCTTTGCAGAAATTGACAAGATGATCCTAAATATCATGTGAGAATAGAAGGAACCAACAATAACTAAAGCACTATTGAAAAAGAGCAAAGTTGGACGACTGACATTTTCTGATTTCAAAGTTACTACAAAGTTATCATAATCAAGATAGTATGTTAATGACATAAACATTGGTGTATAGATACATGAAAATGAATTGAGAGTCTGTAGAGAAAAACTTATATTTACAGTCAATTGATTTTAGACAATGATGTCAAGGAAGTTTGATGGGGGAAACTTTTCAACAAACAGTACTGGGACAACTGATAGCCACATGCAAAAGTACAAAGCTGGACTGCTTTCTTACAGCAGACACAAAACACAGTTCAAAATGAATCTTAACCCTAATCTAGCAATGAATGTAAGAACTAGGCCTACAAAACCCTTAGAGGAAAACAGAACTAAATCTTTGTGAAATTGGATTGGGTAACATTTTCCTAGATAAGACACCAAATGTAGAAGTTATGAAAAACATGGATAAATAATATTTATCAAAATGAAAAACTTTTGTGTTTCAAAGGATACTACCAAAAAAGTAAAGAGCCACCCTCAAAATGAAGGAAAATATTTCCTGTGTATTTATGTAATATGCATTTATTTTCTTTGGCTATCTTCACATTTTCTCTTTATATTTTGTTGTCACCAATTTGAATATGACACATCTAGGAGTGTGTGTGTGTGTGTGTGTGTGTATTGTATTTATATTGCTTGAATTTCTCTAAGTTTCTTGGACTTGGCATTTAATGCCTTTCAATGATCTAGAAAATTATCAGCCATTATCTCTTCATTTTCTCTTCAAAGATGTCTTCTTTCCTCTTCTCTTTTTTTTCCCCCTGGGATTCCAATTACATCAATATTAGACTATTCAATATTATCCTAGAGCTCTTTTTCTAAGATGTGCTATTTTTCAAATTCTTTTTTTAAGTTGGCATTATTTCTAATGGCCTATTTTTAAATATACTAATTATTTCCTTATCTGTGTCAAGTTTATGATTAACCCATTAAAGACATTCTTTATCTCTGTGACTCTATTTTTATTGCTAACATTTTCATTTCCTGCTTTCTTATAATTTCCATTGCTCTACTGAAATTCCCCATGTTTTTATGCATGATATCTACCTTATTAATTACTGCATTGATCATTGTTATTTTCAATTCTGTTTGATAGTTTCAATATCACGTTCATTTCTAAGTCTGGTTCTGCTGGTCGATTTGCCTCTTGATGGTAAATTGTTGGCCAGGCTGATCATGAATTCCTGATCTGAAGCAATCTGCCCGCCTCAGCCTCCTGAAGTGCTGGGATTACAGGCATGAGCCACTGTGCCTGGCCACACAGCTGTTTCTGCTACGTCTTTACAGTGAAAGTTGAGAGAATCTAGTCAGTTGTTGAGCTGGATTTGGGTTTCATTGCTATGATTACTGTCAATGAATAGGCATTGTTTTCTAGTATTATTTTATGTTTAAGAATTTTTCTCTATGTTCTCGCTTCACTCTCATCTTTAGGCTTTCCCTGTGTACCTGAACCTCAGAGAGGGTTTCATTTCATGCACTTGCTCTTTCCCCAGTGGTAGATTTGCTGTTGTTACTTGACATTTGCTAGCCATGGAGTGAAGGGACGTTTTCTGTTGTTTTGATTCATCCACAGTCTTAGATAAGCCCTGTGTCACTTGGTCTCAGTGGTGGAAAATGATCCTGGCCTATTTCCTTGCAGATATTGAATATCTACAAGATGCTAGATTAGTTTTTCCAACTTCAGTGTATAGCAGAATCACATGGGATCTTGGTACAAATACAGAGAATCTTAGCTGACCTCAGTGTAAGTAGCCTCTGTATTCTTTATTAATTTATAGGTGATTATGATACACATCAAAGTTGATGAACCACTGTGTTAGGCACTTAATATACATCTTCCTATCTAATCCATTACTCTACTAAAGTAAATAGTGTTACACTTATTTTACTGAGGAGAAAGCTGAGGCTCAGAGGAACTAAATACTCAGCCCAAAGTCACAAAGCAAATTAGTGCAGGCCCACTACTAAAACCCAGATGTGTCCACCTCTAAACTCAGGTGCCTTCAGCTCCACCTCACAAGGATCCAGTTTCTCCTCTTTTCCAAGAACGGTAGCAAAGGGCAATCTGTCTCCCTTGAGCCTAGGTAGCAAGCCAACACGTGTACCAGTTTATAAGGATTATTTTGTTTTGCCTTTTTAAAAATACAAGCATAGTGCATTATGAAGGTCTTCTTTCCTAGAGGATCCATTAATTGAAACCTCATTGCATTGCTCTCCATGAGTCTTTAAGAAAGCTGAAGAATTTTCAGAAACACATAATTAAGACCCAGAGGGGAGGCCAAGATTTAAAAAGAGCTTCCAAAGGACCAAGTAACTGGCAACGAAGCTTCTCGAGGGAATGCTGTCAGACAAATGAGGTGTGAATATAGGTGGGTTTTTTAAACTACCAGGAAGGAAGAGGGATAAGAGATCCCTGTGAGTATAAACAATGTCAATTAAGGCCAAGAAAATAGAAGAATATATTACTGTCAGCCAGAGTCAAGGGAAGTAAGATGGCCTTTTACTGGTGTTTCAGGAGAGAAATGAGTACCAGAGAGGATCATTCGAAACCTATTAAGAAATGAAGGGAGAATTAGATCAACAGGCCTACTGGGAAGCTCAGACAGCAAAATAGTTTTCTGTCTGCCAGTGGGAAGAGCAACAGAAATTAGAACAACTTACAAACATCCTTATCCAAGAGATTTGGACTGGAAGGAATTGTAAAAATAAGAAGAATCTGTGTCATTGAGAAAAAAAAAATTGGCAAGATGAAAAGCTTAGTGGGATTAATATTTAACCTCAAAATTCAATTCAACTCTGTTCTAGATTAGAAAGCCCATGACATATTTTCTACCCAAATAATAATAATAATAACTCCTTTTGAGCTTTCTGTCATATGTTGGCATTAATCTGAATTATCAAAACAACCTATTTGGTATTTAACTGATTCCCACACCTAGAGGCCCCAGTAAGTTTCCTAAAATTGCTCTAAGTTCTGTGTGTGGAGGGATATATGAGTATCAGAAAGGCTCTGGCAGGTTCAAATATATAATTTTCACAGCGTATCTGAGGTCACCCATCTCCCTGGTCTGAATACTGGTCAGCTGCCGGGAATTTTCCACTTTAAGTAATCCCAGCACTTTGGGAGGCCAAGGTGGGTGGATCACTTGAAGTCAGGAGTTCAAGACCAGCCTAGCCAATATGGTAAAGCCTTGCCTCTACCAGAAATATAAAAATTAGCCAGGGATGTGGTGCATGTCTAGAAATCCAGCTACTCAGGAGACTGAGGCAGGAGAATAGCTCGAACCTGGGAAGCAGAAGCTGCAGTGAACCAAGATCTCACTATTGCACTCCAGCCTGGGCACTGCAGCAAGACTCTGTCTCAAAAAAAACCAAACCAAACCAAAACAAAACAAAACAAAAAACCCCAAACAAGCAAGAGAAGTTGGACTTCAATATGTCTTCACAAGGTATCCTGTTTATTGTGTCTCATTTGATTATAGTAATTGGTTATTTATTTTCAGGTCAATGCTTTTCAAACTGCATTCACATTAGCCAGTCATAAAATCCATTTAGTATGTCTCATTAAAAAATAAAATAGAATACAAAAACCATTCATATCATTCCTTACTTAATAGTGAATGTATTGTTTTGTGACATACTTGTGTGTGTTGGTGTATGTGTATACTGAGTCACAATATAACTTTTTTCTATTTAAAAAAACTTTTTGAGACAAGGTCTCTGTTACCCAGGCTAGAGTGCAATCGTGCAATCATAGGTCACTGCAGCCTTGACCTCCTGGGCTCAAGCGATCCTCCCACCTCAGCCTCCTGAGTAGCTAGGTCCACAGGTACAAGCCACCATGCCTGGCTACTTTTTAAAAAATAATTATTATTTGTAGACACAAGGTCTTACTATGTTGCCAGGGCTGGTCTCAAACTCCTCGCCTCAAGTGATACATACTCCCACCTCGGCCTCCCAAAGTACCGGGATTACAGATGTGAGAAAGATACGATTCTCCACCATATAGTTCTTACTTGGACAGGAGGTTTGAAAGCCAGTACTCTGTATCGCGCTCCAAGAGGCTTCTCCATGATCGTGCTATCTCCAGCTTCCCTCTCTTCTAATCTGTCCTGTACCCGACTGTAAAACTAATCTTTTTTACAACTCTGCTTTATGTAATTTTTATCCAGTCATTCTTCCCTTCATTCAACAATTATTCAGCAAATATTCATTCTCTGTCAGATGCAGGGCTTGCAGAAACAAATAGCACCTTGCCCCATCCCTGCCTTACACCTTCCTTCCATAAGGAGAGAGACTATAAGTGACTGGGAGTATTCTATTGCATAAGGCTAATTCCAAGTTCAAGAATCTACACTTTTTTCCTGCTACGCATTATGTCAGGATTAAACGCTTCTAATCTATCAAGATCCTCTTTGAGCAAGATCTGCTCTCTCCATCCAAGGTTCTTTTTCTTTGTCAGTGTTTGAATCTAGGCAGCCTTTTCTACCAACCTGAATATCTATCTGTGTGCTATGTTAATTCAGACTCCAGTGTCCCTCCTCCCATTACTAATGCTGTCCTTTCTTCTCTCTTCAGCCAACTCTCTGCAGGCTTCCCGATTGCAGACCCTCCTCCTCCCTTCACAATGCACAGCCTTGCCATGGGCCACATCTGGTCATCATCCCATTTCCCTGCCCCCCTCTCCCTCCAGTCTTCAATGCAGAATTCTTCTCTGCAAAATACTTTCTAGTCCATTGTCCCTTTATTTAGAATGTCTCCAGGGATTGTATTCCATCACTTTACTTGAAAGCCTATTTCACAGTCTAGCAGGTCTCACTGTCTAGAGACTTTTTATCTTTCTCTAAAAATTTTCCTTTCTTAATTTTAATCTATTATTTCTGGTTATACCACTGGACCACCATAAATAATACCTCACATTTCAACAAAAATAAAATACTTGCTTTTCCTCACTTAACCTCAGACTGTATTTAAATTAATCTTCCATCATCACTTAACCTTACTGTCCATTATTGAATTCTAGCAGTTAATCATCATACATATTGCTGAAAACAGGACAACTCAAACTAAATGCAGCTGCAGCCCAACAAGAGAACCATAATCTTGCTCTTGCTGGAAAAATCTAGGAAGGAAAACAAACTGTACAATCTTTGGTGACCTGGACCTATTTTATTTCCTTCTGACTTTATCATAAAAGGAAATAAAAACATTTAGGTAAAGCATTAAAAATGTGCAGGTATGGCATGTTTTCTTTTGTATACCATCTTCCATCTGTTTCCTTTGTTGGTTTAGTCACATTTGTTGAGTTTCTACTCATCCCAGGCTCTTTATTAGGTGCTGAGGATCAAAGGTAAGATCAGGGCCAGGCAAGGTGGCTCATCCCTGTAACCCCAACACTTTGGGAGACACTGCAGGAGGATTTCTTGAGGTCCAGAGTTCCAGACCAGCCTGGGTAACATAGCAAGAACTTGCTTCTACAAAAGTAAAAAATAAAAATTAGCTGGGCATAGTGATGTATGCCTAAAGTCTTAGCTACTTGGGAGGCTGAAGTGGGAGGATTTCTTGAGTCCAGGAATTCAAGGTTAGAGTGAGCTGTGATCACACCACTGCTCTCCAGCCAGAGCAACAGAGCAAGACCCTGTTTAAAAAAAAAAAAAAAGATGAGTAAGACCATCAAGCTGCTCCCGTCCAATGGGGAAATAAACTTGTCAGCACATAATTATAGCACAAGATCATATGACTTTAAATGGAATAGAAGGAGTTGCTTGCTATGGTAGGAAACTTCAGCTTTGGTTCTGACAGGGATAAGCAGAAATTTCTCAGATGGAAAGAAAAGGAAGACTATTTTAAACAAAGCAACAAAATGTGCAAATGTAGAGAGGCCTGAAGGATGATGGGTGTCCAGAGAATAGGGAAAAGACAGAAACCTATGGTACATAACTAGGAATGATCAGAAATGACCTTGAATATCTGTGAAGGATTTTATACATGCTAAAAAGTTTACACTCATCCTGAAACCAACTGCACGTCGGTGGAGGTTTTTAACAGTGGGGTATGTGCAAACCTCATGTTGAACTGTAACCCTCAGTGAGGGAGGTGGGGCCTGGTGGGAAGTGACTGGATCATGGGGGTGTTCTTCATGAACAGGTTAGCACCATCCCCTTGGTGCTGTTCTTGTGATAGTGAACGTGAGTTATTACAAGATCTGGTCGTTTAAAAGTGTGTAGCACTTCCCCCAGCCCCTTTGCTCCCGCTCCTGCCCCTGCCATGTAAGCAATGCCTACTCCTGCTTCACCTTCCACCACAAATGTAAGTTTCCTGAGGCCTCCCCAGAAGCTGAGCAGATGCCAGCACCATGCTTCCTGTACAGGCTGCAGAACCTTGAGCCAATTAGACCTCTTTTCTCTGTAAATGACCCAGTCTCAAGTATTTCCTTATAGCAATGTGAGAATGGACTAATACAAAATGAAAATGGTAACATTCTGCAACCTTGAGTTTTATCCCAGAAATGCAAGGTTTTTAATGTTATAAAGTTACTTAATGTAATTATAAAATCAATTAATATTATATGATGATAAATAACAGGATTCCAGAATAAGAGAAAAGATATGATTATCTCAGTAGATACAGTAAAAGTATTGTAAAAATTTAACACCCATGGAAAAAATCCTTAGAAATGTATAGAAGGGAACTTCCTAAAGTTAACAAAGGACATCTATGAAAAAACTACAACTAACTTCATCTCTAACAGCAAATGTCTTCTGTTAATGACTAACAGCAAATGATTCTAATAGCAAGAAACAAGGCATAATCAAGAACAAGGCAATGATGTCCTGTTTCACCACTACTATTCAAAGATTTCTGAACTAAAGCGCAAAAGCACTATTCATAAAAGAAGACAACAGTTTGACAAATACAACCTTATCAAAACTTTTTAAACTTCTTACAAAGAAAAAGCTAGAAATAAGAAGGTTTACGGTAAAAGATGCCACTAAGAAAACGAAAGACAAGCCAGAGTGGGGAAATTATTAACACATTTCTCTATCTGCCAAAGGACTCACATTTAGAATACATAAATAATTCCTACAATGCAATAAGTAAAAATACAGCCCATAAAAATATGGGCATACAACTTAAGCAGACTTCATACTTCACAAAAGAAGATATACACAGAGACAGTAAACTTATGAAAATATAATTCACATAATTAAGCGTTAGGGAAAGACAAATCAAAACCTGCCAATGAGCTACCACAAAACACCAAATACTGTAAGGGTGTGGAACAACTGGAACCCTAATATACTGCAAATGAGGCTCTAAAATGGTAAATTGGTTAATTTGGAAAATATTTTGACAATGTATTATAAACTTGAACATAAACTCCCCTTTTGACCCATCAGTTCTAATTTAACAGAAATGAAAACATATGTCCACAAAATAACTTACACAAGAAAGTTCAAAAAAGATATATTTATAATACTCAAAAGTTGGAAGCAGCTCAAATGTACATCAACAGGAGACTGGATAAATGATGGTATGTCTATACAATGGAGTGCAGATTGTGGAAGAGAACCAAAGCATCAGAGGTGTCGTTTGCAATATGTTTTTTTCTGAGATGGAGTCTTGCTCTGTTGCCCAGAATGGAGCACAATGGCAGGATCTCAGCTCACTGCAACCTCCACCTCCCGGGTTCAAGCGATTCTCCTGCCTCAGCCTCGCAAGTAGCTGGGATTACAGGCACGCACCACCATGCCGAACTAATTTTTTTTTTTTTTTTTTGTATTTTTAGTAGAGACAGGGATTCACCAAGTTTGACAGGCTGGTCTGGAATTCCTAATCTCTAGTGATCCACTCACCTCAGCCTCCCAAAGTGCTGGGATTACAGGCATGAGCCACCACACCTGGCCCCACATTTTTTTTTGCAAAATCATATCTCTATTTTCAAACAAACTTTGCACAGGATTCCAACATTAGAGCACACAGGAAATGGAGCCAATGCAGAGGACCATGAGGTCTAACCTCTTTGTCCTTTCTCATGGCGTTTCCTCCACCACACGTAGCTGTACCCCACTGTAACTCCTTTCTCATGGCGTGTCCCCCACCACACGCAGCTGTACCCCATTGTAACTCCTTTCTCATGGCATGTTCCCCACCACACGCAGCTGTACCCCACTGTAACTCCTTTCTCATGGCGTGTCCCCCACCACACACAGCTGTACCCCACTGTAACTCCTGAGCCACTTTCTTGGCATTCTTGGGTTTTTCAGACAGTATGAAATGTTCCACATTAGAAACTGTCATTTTCCTTGGCCAAATGACTCAAAGTCAGACCCTACTGAGAGTGGTTTATAACCTTTCATTGAATGTAAAGGGCATAGCATCATTATTTATTCATTTAGCTGGAAGAGAGCTAAATGTTTCCAAGAGACACCTGCAGCCTGAAAGCACTTGTTAAAATATACAAAACAAAATAAATGCAGAGATGACGAAATATTGAAACATTCACCTTTCGGTGTCACTCCATCAGACAAAGTCAGAAGAAAAACCTGGATCATATTCCATATTCTAAAACTCATTTCCACATACTCGTTTTTGTGTGTGTTAGATTTGCTCCTACAATATCGCATGTCATGACCCTTAGAGATATTTTCTGCCTAGGCATCCTTTTGTTCACATCCCTTTGTTTTTTCATGCTAAACTCTATATTTCTTTCAATTAAAAATTACTAATAAGAAAAAACACAACTATGACTGATACTTATGCATACATCTGTGATATTTAAAAATCTAAGCATATATGAAAATGCCTTAATAATCAACAAAACCAAACACAAGGAGTCAGAGATCTGGTAATCCAAACACCACATTTTCCTTCTTTTGTTCTACAAAATAAAAAATAAAAAAGTTATCCTAACTTTATCTCTTCAATGGGAAAATCTAAAAATCTAGAAAACTAACAATTGTTAATCTAGGCTCGTTTCAAGATTTGGCAGAAAGTAGGTTTGTAAAAATATACCTAGTTTTAACGTGTTATGGGTTAAGAAATCAATTCCAAATTCTTTTTTTCCTCCAAATTGAGATCGCAAGATGAGCTCAACCACAGTTGCATGCAGATCTGTATCCCTTTACACTAGAATGCATCTTGTTGATTATACTAGTCTTTTTTGTTTTTGTATTTACTTTTTAAATTTTAGATTCAGGAAGTATATGTGCAGGCTTGTTACATGGGCATATTATGTGATGCTGCGGTTTAGGCTTCTAATATCCAAGTGAACATAGCACCCAATAGGTAGTTTTTCAACCCTTGACCCCTCGCTCCTTCTTCCCTAGTGTTCATTGTTCCTATCTTTGTGTCTGTGTGTACCCAATGATGTTTAGCTCCCACTTACAAGTGAGAACACATTGTCATATGTGGTTTTCTGTTTCTGCTATAATTCACCTAGGATTGTAGCCTCCAGCTGCGTCCATGTTGCTGCAAATAACATTTCATTCTTTTTATGACTGCCTAGTATTCCATATTGCATCTGTACCACATTTTCTTTATCCAGTACACCACTGATGGGCATCTAGGTTGAGTCCATGTCTTTGTTGTTGTGAATAGTGCTGTAGTGAACATAGAAGTGCAGGTATCTTTTTATTATTATTTTTTTTTAGAGACTTGCTCTGTCGCCCAGGCTGGAGTGCGGTGGCACTATCTTGGCTCACTGCCACCTCTCTCTCCCTGTTTCAAGTGATTCTCCTGCCTCAGCCTCCTGAGTAGCTGGGACTACAGGCATGTACCACCATGACCAACTAATTTTTGTATTTTTAATAGAGACGGGGTTTCACCATATTGGCCAGGCTGGTCTCAAACTCCTGACCTCATGATCTGCCTACCTTGGCCTCCTAAAGTGCTGGGATTACAGGCTCGAGCGACCACACTCAGCCAACAAGTGCAGGTATCTTTTTGGTAGAACAATTTCTTTTCCTTTGGGGCTATACCTAGTAATAGAATGGCTGGGTGGAATGGTAATTCTGTGTTTAGTTCTTTGAGAAGTCTCCAAACTGTTTTCCACAGTGTGCTGAACTAATTTTCATTTCCACCAACAGTGTATACGTAGTCCGTTTCCTCTGCAACCCAGCAACATCTGTTATTTTTTGACTTTTTAATACTAGCCATTCTAACTGATGTGAGATGGTACCTGGCTGTTCCCCTTTATTCATCCAATGTTTTGATCAAATTTGGGGATGATATATAGATATACCTCAGGCAGCAGCTGATACTTGTAACCCCTGCTGTGTTTCTAGTGGAACTCTAACATACTCTTTACACAATTGTTTCCTGACCTGAGAGTGTTCATCTGAATGTAACTTTCTTGAGCTGTATTAAGAACCACATCTTTCAACTCTGAATGGCTTATGAGTCTAAAGTTACAAAATAACTTAGTATATTGGTTTGGATGCTGTTCTACTGCTATTATATAACTCATCTGCAGAGGACCTATAGAGGAAAAGACAAAAAAAAGACAGCTGGCTGGGCGAAGTGGCTCATGCCTATAATTCCAGCACTTTGGGAGGCTGATGCAGGCAGATCACAAGGTCAGGAGGTCGAGACCAGCCTGGCCAATATGGTGAAACCCCATCTCTACTAAAAATACAAAAATTAGCCGGGCATGGTGGCACACGCCTGTAATCCCAGCTACTTGGGAGGCTGAGGCAGAAGAATTGCTTGAACTCTGGAGGTGGAGGTTGCAGTGAGCCGAGATGGTGCCACTGTACTCCAGCCTGGGCAAGAGAGTGAGACTCTGTTTCAAAAAAAAAAAAAAGACAGCTAGTTGGTAAAAGAGGATACAACAATGACTCATAAACATACGATAAAATGTTCAACATCACTAGTACAAAGGAAATGCAAAGAAAAAAATTAGATATTTTCACCTGCTATATTAGAGATTTAAGAAAATCATGATTATTGATGCTCCCAAGTTTTTTGAGATGAATACCCTTATACACTGCTGGGGGTGAGGAGCTTACACTCCTCCTCCTTTGGAACACTCTCCTCCTTTGGAACACAACCACGACCAACTTTATTTTTTCTCTTATCTTCTGTGTTCCCTCAGTGGGCACTCTGTTAGACTGATTTGTGCTGGCTGATATGTTGCTCTATGAAAAATATTTGATTGTTTCCTCTCTATGTCTTCTGACTATCCTTTCTTTTCTTTTTTTTTTTTTTTTTCTTCTGACTATCCTTTCTACTAAAGAGACCATGTGCAATTTGAAGGCAGGATCTTTGGGTTATTCCCTCATAAGATTTAATATAGAGTAATCAGAAGAATCTGTAATCTGTTAGGAAAAACACAACCTAATCATTTTCCATTTAAATTCTCCATCGCAGTGGGCCCAACAGGGGCAGCAGAGCCCCACAGCAAGAGAGTTATGGCCATTTGGTGGGGTGGGAGGGTGAGTGCATTTTGTGACCATGATACGAAAGGCTTGAGCCATGAGCCACAAGTTAACAGTGTCGTATCTTGGCTCAGCCTCCATGTGTAAGAGGTGCCGCCCCTCTGGTCCTTGTCTTGGAGTGCAATAATGTACCACAGCCCAAACCTTTCCCATATGACTAAAAGCGTGCCCCATTTACAGACATGGGTGTCTACAGTCCACCAAAGAAGACAGTGAATTGCCCCTGGTGTCAATGGCTTGCTTTTAGGTTTATCTTCTCACTTCTCTGCACTGTGAGCTCCTTGAAGGCAGGAGCTACATCTTTGTAGCTCTAGGATGTGGAAGAGTATGGCTTATAGCAGGAGCTGGAAACTCATTTAAGTAAAGGAGGAGAGCAGAGCAGCCAGGGTCAGCAGGTGAGGCCATGGGATACATGCAAGTCAGACAGGAGAAGGGAAAGAATAATTTCTAAAGGAAGTTATTCTTAGGCTGATGGGAAAATATGCCTTTAGAGAAAGTACAATCACAAAAGAAGTCGCATAGGTGTTATTATGGAGGCCATGAAAGGAAACTGTTTTAAATTAAAACGGGATTAAGGAAGAGAAGAATGCTCACGAAGGGTGAGAAGTGATAGAAGAAGAGACTCAAAAATGTCAGGCCAGCTGGGTGTGGTGGCTCACGCTTGTAATCTCAGAGCTTTCAGAGATGGGAGGGTTGCTTAAGCCCAGGAGTTCGAGACCAGCCTGGGCAACACAGTCAGACCTCATCTCAAATAAATTTTTTTTAAAACTTAGTCAGGCATGGCGGTATAGTCCCAACTACTAGGGAGACTGAGGCAAGAGGACCGTTTGAGCCTGGAAGGTCAAGGCAGCGGTGAGCTATGACTGTGCCACTGCCTGCGTTCAAGCCTGGGCAACAGAGTGTAACCTGTCTTTAAAAAAAAAAAGAAAGAAAGAAAAGAAAAAACAAGGTCAGGCTAAGTATTAACCACACTGGCCAAAAGCTAAAGTTAACTGAAAACATGCAAAAATTAAACAAACAAAAGAACAACAACAGCCACCTCCATCCCTGTAAAGCAAATGAAACATGAACTACGTTTCTAAACATTAGTATTTTAGTGCAACATTAGAATGTGTAGAAAGCCCTGGAATTTTGTCAAGAACATGGCAGACTGAGATTGGGACAATGTCAATGAACAGCGGTCATGGATGAACTACTATTGCATTTCTATATTCCTGAACTATATCCATCCTTACAATCACTGACCCACAGAATGAAACACAATGGCAAAGAGTGTCACAGAAGGTAGAGCAAGGGTCTTTTTATGCTCAAGACTTGGGTCTAAAACTGACAGAAAGGAGCCTCCATTTCCCTGCATCCTCGAAAGAATTGCAAACGTCACAGCATGGCTGGTGTCATCTACAAGAGGGCTTCCTGACGGATATCCCAATCGATTCTGCTCCCCTCACTGAACCTCCATTCTACCATGCTCCTCCACAGTCAACATGAGCAGAAAACTCAGAGTGAGATGAGGAGAATGGTGGGAGACAGAGGAGAAGCATCCGTGTCTTTGTGAAGACAGCTGGGCTTTCCCCCTCTCCTCACCATGGAATACTTCCTCCAACTCCTATGTCAAACCAAAGGGGGACATGCTGTAGGACATGCAGTGTCAAACCTTCACAACAGACGGAGAAGGAGACTCTAAAAAAAGTGATATTTACTCGGGAATGGCTTTGCAATGGAAATACATGTGCCAGAGTAAACTATGTGGATCTTCCAGAAGGTTGAGGCAAGGGACAATTTTTGAAGGCAAAATGAAGAGAATCACATAAGTTGTTTTGAATCAATTATCCTTGGCTGTAAGGATCAATAACAAGGGTGATGTGAGTCCAAGGTTGGACAAGTAGTTACTGAACAGATGTCCTTGTAGAAGTATTTTCTGTGTAAGGTTTTGGTGGCCTTTATGCAAAGCTGTTTTTTTTTGCAGAGTTTTTAGTTCTTGTTACCAGGTATACAAGCATGGGAACCCTCCCATCATGGCCCTTTCTAGTTCCAGTTGTCACAAATGACTCTATTTTGATTCTGACAACTTTCACAACAGCCTGTGGGCCAAATCCAGTCCACCATCTATTTTTGTAAATAAAGTTTTATTGGAACACAGTCATGCCCATGCATTTTCATATTGTCTGTGGCTGCTTTCTCATTATTTCACTTCAAAACTGAATAGTCAAAACAGAGACCATATGGCTCACAAAGCTAAATATGTTTA
Organism: Plecturocebus donacophilus; assembly: GCA_004027715.1. Taxonomy (NCBI): domain Eukaryota; kingdom Metazoa; phylum Chordata; class Mammalia; order Primates; family Pitheciidae; genus Plecturocebus; species Plecturocebus donacophilus. The sequence goes on from PVKP010017400.1 coordinate 41,192, forward strand.
CTAATTGTCCTTTACAGAAAACATTTGCTGACCTCTAGTCTAGAAAAATTACCTACAGAGACCACTGGTGCCAGAAAAAGAGAGAGACTGACTTCCATGCTGGGTTGGAGGAGTAATCTGGTGATGAGACCAAAGTGTTCAGCCAGACCATTTATAAAAGGGGGCTGAAAGGTCATTAAGAAGCATGAAAAGAGAATTGGGCAAAGCACAGATTAATACAAGGATTGGAAGAAATAAAATCATTGGAGATTTATAGCCTGCCCACCCAACTCTTCCCTCCAGGAATCTAGATGGTGAACTCTTCGGGTTTATTAGATTTGGTTCTGTTGAGTAATTTATTATACATTTTTATTTATTTCCTTTACTGGTTTTTTTTAGGGGTACTCTTATTTGGTTGAAAAAACTTGCTTTTATTTGTAAACTAGAAATATGCTGTCTCTGCATGCCTAACTTTATCAATTTTGAGTTTACAGATACCCAATATCTAGCAGCTAGGAAACAAACTGGCTGAGCAAAATTCTAAGCTTCAATTTTGAAAGCTAAGATTTTAAAAAAAAAAAGAATTTCTGCAATGCTTCAAAACAATAATAGTGTGTCCTTTGCCACCGGGTGCTGTACAGAATGTTAAATTATACTTGGCTTCTGCCAAGCGTTCTTAGAACAAACATTTGTGATAGATTAGATTTCTTTTACATTAATGGGTGTCTAGGAGAGGGGGCCAATAGCACTTGAGGCAATTTTGTTTTACTATGAAAATTATTTAAGCCTTTAGAAGATGAAATTCAGAGAAATATATTGTATTCTCAAAAAACATGTATTTATAACCCCAAATACAGGAAAAGCTTTTTGAGGAAAGTAATTTTGCTTTTAGCTTCACAAAACAGATTTTCAAACTATTAAGCAAGATAAGAGGTCATGTTGACCGTTTGTTTTAGATGATTCATTCATTCCTGGCCAGGATTTTATAAGATTGAAAAAGGGTCTTTCTGAAACAGAAAAAAAAGAAGCCACAACATTTACAACATTTATAAACGAGTAGGTCCCTAAATGCTGGAGATTATTCTGATTCCAGAAGGAGCATTAAGGCAGCAATGTAAACATGTTGCTGATAAGTGAAAGTACATCTCAAGCTCTACCCCTTGCTACTCCAAACCTGAATAAATAAAAATTTTCTTCTTACTTCAGATATTTTCCATAGTTACTTTCTAATGTTATTTTAAAATAGCACCAAAAGCTGACATTGAGTAAATAATATTCTGATCATGCTGTTGACTCAGCAAAAGAGAAGAATTGCCAGAAATCAAGTGCAAGCCACATATCAACTAAGGTCCCTCTGTCCCTTGTAGATGTAGCTTAAAATGACTTCTGTCCTCAATTCCATGGCCTTTGAGAGGCTTCCTTTACCATCCACCATGGTCCACCTCACTTCTCACCATCATTCTGCAAACTCTCCTGACTTTACTTCCTCTTGCTTCTCTCTGTTTGTCTTCCACATCTGCATGTGTTTCTTAGTTTGGTTCGACTCAGTCTAGATATAGAGCCTAGCCCCATCACAGTCTACAAAAAAGCACCACTCACCTTGTACACTCATGAGCTCAACAACTTTACTAAAAATCTGGAGAGCAGCGAGCAGTACCAGGATAGAACACGTGATTTTCCACTATCTCTTGGCCTCTACCCTCACTCTTTATGTTTCTTTCTTGTCCCTCCCACCTCTACATACTGCCACAAAGCAAACTGCAAAGACATCCTCTTGTCACCCACAAAAGTTCTATCTTTTCAACTTTAAATTATGGACTTTCACCAACAACTACAGTTTTTTTCAAAAGATATTCTGATAATTAAAAATTTCTGTCTTGTTAAAATAGCATGTAATCCTAGCACTTTGGGACCATTATGGTGAAACCCCATCTTTAAAAAATAAATAAATAAAATAAAATATTAAAAAAAAATAGCATGAAGCATGTTCTTGTAAGCTTTGAAGACTGAAAAACAGAAACAGTTATCTGTCTTCAGCAGTAAAACATCAAATAAATTAAATTGATAAACATCATTGACTTTTACAAAGCCCACCTGTACAATGCTATATGATGTCCAGAACTCCATGGATGTTCATTCCTTTAAAAGTTGGAGCCTATACTTACCTGGAATGATCACAAAGGTAGTTTTCCCAGGACAAGGCTCATCCATTACACTCCAAATATGCTGACCCCTACAATTTCCTCAAATGTGGGAAACTCAACTGCTTAATGTGTGGCAGTAAGAGACTGCGTTCATGCTTTCCCCTGTTTAAAAAAAAAAGTTGGAGCCTAATTCTCTTCATCTTCCCAAAGTGAGCTGGACTTAATATAGATTGTGCTGGAAGTGATTCCATGTGACATCCAAGGCTATGTCATAAACAGGATAGCTTTCCTCTGGGTCTTTCTCTGGGGTAAGCCAGTCACCATGTTGTGAGGACACCCAAGCAGCCCTATGGAGAAGCCCCAGGATAGAGAGCCTAGCATGGAGAAGAACCCACTTGCCAGCTATGGGAGTGGACCACCTTGAGTCCTCCAGCCTCAGCCAGGTCTTCAGTTGATGTCAGCCATGACTGACATCTTGACTGTAAACCACCCATCTAAGCTGTTCCTAAACTCTTTACTCATAGAAACTTTGAGAATAATAAATGCTTGTTGTTGTTTTAAGACACTAAATCTGGGAGTAGTTTATAGAGCAATGTATAACTAATACGTATAGACACTAATACAACTTTCTCTGAATAACAATTGGTTTTTTTAAATGAATGAATGTATGAACATTCAAATCAGAACATTACCAAAGAAAGAGACTTAGTTAACTTGGGTATCACTTCTTCTAGCTTCTTCTAACTTCCCCAGATCCATGCTTCAAAAACTTTCACCTGTGCATGAATCATCCCGGGACTCAGCCGTAACTGAAGATTACGATTCAACAAATCTGAGAATTTGCATTTTTAGCAAGACCCCAGGTAATGTCAGCACTACCAGCTGATGACTTCTTGTCATGGCACTTACTGTGGGCTCCATTCATCCTGACACCTGCTGTTCAAGGTTATGGGTCACTTTGCATCAGAGGCACTGGTGATATTGAACTTCTCCCAAGTCCTGTGCCCCATGAAAACAGGGGCTATTACAAAACTAGCCCTTCCCAACACACACCTTTAGTGTCCCAAAAAATGGCTTCCTGGAAAAAATTCCCCTTCCCCATGAGATTTAGATAAGACCCACCGACGATCTCGTTTACCTATGACAAGGTCAGATACAGACCTTCCGATTCGCATTCTGTGTCTCATGAATGATTACCCATTGGTCCCCCACTAGCCAGTGTGGACAAAATGCCATCAATGTGACTTGACCAAACTTTACTCAGGCTCTTCACATTTTCCGAGGCCTCTGGACTTTGGTCCTTTCTTGCGTGTAGGAATGCAGACCTGCCTCTCTATAAGACCTGCTCCAGAGAATGGGACGGCCACAGAGACTGATCCATTGTTTGATCATGCCACTGCCTCATCCTGCTCCCCCACACTCGGTCCTTTGTAGCCTTCTCTACACCCTATGAAAGAAAGACTTTTTCTGCTGACTCAGAGATTCACGCTGATCTCACAGTCCTGGTGCTCTCTATATTGCTATAGTCTCCTTCCCTAATGCTGTAATTTCCAGACCTAGTGCAAGATTTTCCCCACCCTTGTTGCAATAATCATTTTGCATATTGTCTCTCCTTACCTGAGTTCAATTTATTTTCTCTTTGACAGCACTTATTGTGCTTTTTTTTTTTTTGAGATGGAGTCTTGCTCTGTCTCCCAGGCTGGAGTATGCAGTGGCACAATCTTGGCTCACTGCAACCTCTGCCTCCTGGATTCAAGCAATTCTCCTGCCTCAGCCTTCTGAGTAGCTGTGATTACAGGTGCCTACCACTACACCCAGCTAACTTTTGTATTTTTAGTAGAGAGGGGGTTTCACACTGTTGGCCAGGCTGGTCTCGAACTCCTGATCTCAGGTGATCCACCCACCTTGGCCTCCCAAATGCTGTAATTACAGGCTGGAGCTACCATGCCTGGCTCCATTGGTGCTTTGAGGAATTTACTTTTTGGAGTTTGAGATGTGGATCCCTTGAAAATCTGGAATCTTTTGTCCGAATCTACAGGAAGCACTGCTTATCCCATATGATTATAATCACCTCCTTAATTATCTGTCTCACAGTAGATTGTAAATAGGGACAACAGGGACTGTGTCTGACTTATTTCTCATGTTCCCCTAGACTTTTACAAAGCGTTCGTGTGGCTAAGTACTCTATATGTGCTGAACAAGTGAGTGAATATTAGAAATATTGAGGGTAGGTGCCATATTTTCAGATTGCTGGAATATTTTTAAATATATAATTTACCTACATCATTTAGGAAATTAATAAAAATACTAAATATTAGCGTTTAGTATTTAGCCTAGTCATTTGACCATATGTCTCTCCAAATTGTCCTTTCAGTAAGAAGAGTCTCCTGTTCAAAATAGGGCGTTTGGATAATCGGCATCTAAGTTTTGTTTCCATTCTGAATGAGCTGCCACCAAGCATGGCATATGTCTCTGAAATAAAAGTCCTTCAAACCGCAGGATCTCAGCACTAGAAAAATATTAAGAGAAAAATTTGAAAGAAATTTCCTAAACACAGTGCCAGGAAAATTCAATCACAGGAGACATCTTCTCCCACTGAGCAGTATATTGCTATCAGAACCTGGAAAATAATAAGTAAAGTATATATAACTGGAAAAAATTACTCCTCTCAGTAATTCTAGCTTTTGAAATGTGTATAGAAAGAAATTGAGAAGCCCATTCAAAAGTGGGCAAAGGATATGAACAGATGCTTTACAAAAGGAGACATACATGAGGCCAATAAACATATGAAAAAATGCTCATCATCACTGGTCATTAGAGAAATGCAAATCAAAACTACATTGCGATACCATCTTACACCAGTTAGAATGGCGATCATTAAAAAATCTGGAGACAACAGATGCTGGAG
>PVKP010017401.1:0-32950 GCA_004027715.1 Plecturocebus donacophilus
AGTACTGACAAAGACACCCTCATTTACCAAACTTTTCTTAGGCTCCTCTGAGCCCTCCCGACTAAGCCTCCACCTATGCCTGTGTTTAGCAAAAAAAAAAATTTTTTTTAGACAATCTTGCTCTGTGGCCAGGCTGGAGTGCAGTGGCGCAATCTCAGTTCACTGCAACCTCCGCCTCCTGGGTTCAAGCGATTCTTCCACCTCAGCCTCCCGAGTAGCTGGGACTACAGGCGCGCACCACCACGTCCAGCTATTTTTTTTGTATTTTTAGTAGAGACGGGATTTCACCATGTTGGCCAGGATGGTCTCGATCTCTTGACCTCGTGATCCGCCGGCCTCGGCCTCCCAAAGTGCTGAGATGACAGGTGCGGACCGCTTTTTCTGGGAACACTGGCATAATGACTCACTGCATCTGTGCAACAGGGACCTCTCCTCTGCATGCCATCATGCCCCTCCCCCCAACCTCCATCACCCCATAAAACCCTCCTGCACCTTTCCCGTGGGGAGATGCTGCTTTGGAGAATCCTCTCAGTGTTCTCCTTACTTATGCCAAGTAATAAAACCCCTGTTAATCTAAACCTGCGTTCCCGTGAAGTCGTTTCTTACTCTCCAGGTGAAATAACTCAGGTTTCCTCTGGTAACAAATCCTCGGGGCTGAGAATCTAGAGTTGTCTCTAATAAAGGAGAATTTACATCCTGCCTTTAGGCAGGAGAGGAGAAGGACAGGCAGTGCTCTTTCTCTGCTCCTTCTTCTTCTTCTTTGAGATGGAGTCTCGCTCTGGAGTGTAGTGGCCCGATCTCAGCTCAGTGTAACCTCCGCCTCCCAGGTTCAAGCAACTCTGCCTCAGCCTCCCCAGTAGCTGGGATTACAGGCACCCACCCCCATGCCTGGCTAATTTTCATATTTCTAGTAGAGACGGGGTTTCACCATGTTGGCCAGGCTGGTCTTGAACTCCTGACCTCAGATGATCCGCCCACCTCAGCCTCCCAAAGTGCTGAGATTACAGGTGTGAGCCATGGCACTTCACCTGTTTGCTCCTTAATTGCCTCCAGCTCAAGAATAATTTTATGTCAAAGAGCCATATTTTGGGGTGACGAATTCTGGTTTTCCTCAACTGCAAGGTCTCAAAGAGGAAAGAACAAGAGTGGAGCAGCACAGGCCCCGAGAGCCAGACCTGGGTTCAAATCCTGTTCCCTAGCTGTGTGACCTTGGGCATGTCATTTAGCCTCTCTGTGCCTCCTCAGTTTCCTCTTCTATAAAATGAAGATGAGCTGGGCGCGGTGACTCACACCTGTAATCTCAGCACTTTGGGAGGCTGAGGTGGATGGATCATCTGAGGTCAGGAGTTTGAGACCAGCCTGGCTAACATGGCGAAACCATGTCTCTACTAAAAATATGAAAATTAGCCAGGCGTGGTAGTAATCCCAGCTACTTGGGAGGCTGAGGCAGGAGAATCTCTTGAACCTGGGAGGCGAAGGTTGCAGTGAGCCGACATAGCACCACTGCACTCCAGCCTGAGTGACAGAGTGAAACTCTGTCTCAATCAATCAATCAATCAATCAAACGAAGATGAGCCTTTCAGTTGTAATACGTGCAAAGCCCTCAACCCATTATTCAGGCCCTAAGAGTTTTTTGTTATTACCACCACAGAGAGAGGTTGTGTAAATGGGTATGTCTATTTATTGGAACTGCACTCATCCATGCAATAAGCGTTATTTTGCCTGGGGGTGGTGGCTCATGCCTATAATCCCAGCACTTTGGGAGGCCAAGGCGAGCAGATTGCTAGGTCAGGAGTTTGAGACCAGCATGGCCAATATAGTGAAACCCCGTCTCTGCAAAAAATACAAAAATTAGCCAGGAGTGATGGTACACATGTGTAGTCCCAGCTACTGGGGAGGCTGAGGCAGAAGAATCGCTTGAACCCGGGAGGCAGAGGTTGCAGTGAGCGAGATGGCTTCACTGCACTCCAGCCTGGGCGACAGAGTGAGACTCAGTCTCCAAAAAAATAAAAAAGCATTTTTTTGAGCACCTCCAGTCCACTGGTGCTGAGGACCCAGGAATGTGCGAGGTCCGCAGTCCTGACCGTCGTGTGGTTTGGGGGTGGGCATGGGGATGTGTCGATGTGTGGTGGTTGTTAGGTGTGGGTGACTCTTGCAAAGCCACTGCCTGCAGGCAGGGTATATCCATGCAGATGGGCAGGCTGAGCCTTGCCTGACCCTGCCCGCATCACCCTGACCTGCTCCCGGACCTGGCGCATTCCTGGGGTGGGGCCAGGAGGGCTGTGGGGGTGGGGCCAAACAGTGAGTAGAAGGTCTCTGGGCGCGCCCCCCACCCCCACTTCCTGCTGTGCTTCCACTTCCCTGCCTGCAAATGGTAGGGTCTGGACCGGGTTGGGGGTCAGGGCCAGGCTGAGTCATCACCCTAACCCTGTCCGCTGGAGGTTCGCCCAGCTCCAGAGAGGGCGAACCTCCTTCACCGCCTTCATCTGCCTGTCTGTCTTTCCTAGGGACACCATCGTCTACTTCCCGACGCGAGCTACAGCCCCAGCTCCTTCAGGAGGACGGAGGGCACACACTAAGCCGCTGGGACCGTTCCCTGGGCCAGTGCCAGGGGCGGAGTGGGTAGGGCCAGGGTGCATCTGGCCCCGCTGTACTCCCAGCTACTTGGGAGGCTGAGGCAGAAGAATTGCTTGAACCCGGGAGGCAGAGGTTGTAGTGAGCTGAGATCGCTCCACTGCACTCCAGCCTGGGTGACAGAGTGAGACTCGGTCTCAAAAAACCAAAAAACAAAAGAGGGCGGTAGTCCCAGCCCTCTACCAGTGACATGGGTGTCCGCCTGTCTTGGCAGCCTCCCCCTGCTCTCAGCCTACATGGCACACCTCGGCGCCTGGCCCAAGCTCAAGGCCTAGCTAGCCTCCCCTGAGAACCATCCCATCTTTGGAAGCTGTAAGATGTCAGCCCACTTGGCCTCCCCCTGGGATCAGGGTTGCCCTTGGGAATCAAGAAAAGCAATGTGAGGAAAGCTGCACCATGTCACTGAGGGACCCACTGCCTCATCCCAGGATGCCTCGGGGAGGGTGAGTTTGAGGCTGGACGCCTGGGCCTGGTAACAGCATCAGACCCCAGGGCTGCCTGTGAACAAGAGGAGTTCAAGGCACCAAAACTCAAGGATCCACCCCGGAGGGCCTCCTGTAGGAGGCGTTGGCCTCACAGGGGTTGTGATGACAGCAACTCAGGGAATGGCTCAATCCAAGAAAAGGACAGCCTGGCCGCGACAGTGGCTGCTGGTCACGATGAATTCCATTGTCTGGACACATGGACAGGAGGGTCTCTGCACACCCAGACAAGGTGCACACACATACCCTCAGGGGTGGCGCACACACTCGGGTGTTTCACATGTGCATCAGTGCTCCCTGTTCTTACTCGTGGTCACAGACGCTGGGACAGCCCCAGCCTGTGCCACAGGCGGCCAGCAGGGCCTAGGTGAGGGCCATCTTGTGGGCCTGGAAGTCTGGGTGGCCTCCTGCCTCTGGGCACTGAGGCATCAAGGGTTTCTGGCAGCTCCAGGGAGCCTCCATTGGTGCAAGCGGGGCTCGCCCCGCCCCCAGGCCTTGCCACCTGCCCAGCCTAGCCCCTCTTCCTGTGACCACCTCCTGCAGAGCCGAGCCTGCCTGGCACCTCCTGCCAGCTCACTGCACGATCTGGAGTTGGACAATTCCAGAAAGCCCACCACCCTCATACACGCCTGCTGCCCTCAGGGTAAAGACTATCCCCTGCGGGTCTTGCTGTCTGTCCAGAACATTCCCTGCCCCTCCCTGCCCCATTCACCCTTGCGCTGCCCAGCCTAGCTCACTGGGAGCCCCTGTGCCCACTGTTCCCTGCCTGCCTCTCCTTCAGCCCTCCTCTCTGTCCCTCCTGCAATGGCTCAGGTGACCTTGGACACTTCTGCCTTCCTCCGCTCCCCTGGGGAGCCTGGGCTGCTCACTGCTCTCCCTGGAACCACAGGCTCCTCCCCCGAGGCAGGGGCGGGTCTGGTTCACTTCTGTCTCTGCTGCTCCGGGGAGGTGGCCGACTCCCCTTTACCCTGAGTCAGGACATGGGTGTGCAAACACTACCGGGAGCTGCTCCCCGTCCCCACTGCTGCCACCTCTGTCTCGAAGTGACCAGGCCTAGGTTTCACCCTTTCCCTCTTTTCCTCTCTCTCTTCAACCCAGTGGCATTTTACGAGTCTCCTCCCAGAGACCTGTCTGTGCTCACAGGCCTGGCGCCCCACGCTGTACTGGGAGCATGGTAGGGACTTCTATGACTATCTCATCTAACCCCTCTGGAATGAAGTCGAAGATCAAAGAGGTGAGGTAACTTGTCCAAGGCCACACAGCTCAGAAAAGGCGGAGCTGGATTCACACCCAGGGCTGAGCAACTCCCAGGTTTTTCACGGGTGGCCCTGGGAAAGGGAGGAAGGGAAGGGGTCGGGGGCCAGAGAGAGAGTAGGAGGCCAGGCTCAAGGCAGGAATGACCCAGGCACAGGCGGGACCGGAGACTACAGAGGAGCCTCCCAGGGCTTGAGTGGACAGGGGCCTGGTGACCTCAGTGGAGGCCTTGTCTGCTGGAGGAAGGAGTGGGAGTTGACTCCCAGGCCACTAGGGAGCCACTGCAGGCTTTTGAGCAGGGTTGGTGACTTTTAGGAATCAGAGCCTGCGACAGCTCAGGAGACCTTGGGCACCAGCTAACTCAACACCTAACAGATAGGGAAACTGAGGCCCAGAGAGGGGACTGGATCTCCTAGGTTCACTGAGCAAGTGGGTAGATGGGCCGAGTTGGTGTCCTGGGGCCTACATCCCAGGCTGGAGATGCTTAGCACAGGCTCCACGGGGAGGGGCCTTATGCACCTTGGATGTGAAGGGCTGACTGGCAGTTGTGTTTCTGGTGAAGGAGAGCTGACCCCTTTTGGGAGTCATGCTCCAGGAAGGACCCCCTCCCCAGTCGCCAAGAGGAACGTGCAGCATGCCCATCATCTCTGTGAAATCCTGAAGCTCCCAAGCCCTGAAGACAGACTGCTGCCTGAAGGGGGCGCTGTTCCAGCGGGTCTCGTAACCCTTCCCCAAGGAGCATGCCAGGAAGGGCCCAGGGCCTGCAGCCTGTGGCCTGTGAGCCTCCTCTGTGCCCCGGGCATTCAGGAGGGCGTGCTCAGCTTCAGCCTCGCCTGGGTCAGGGCTTGGAGTATGCTTGGGATGCCCCGGTCCTGGGGGCAGGCAGCTCTGCCAGTTGCTTGGCATGAGGAGGGCTGGAGTCCTTGGGCCACAGTGGTTCACTGTGCAGGCGGGCAAGACAGTGGCCGTGGGAGGGCCACAGATCAGGCCTGGGGGACACTCGGGCATCCGCAGGTTCTAGGGCAGCAGGAGAAGCTTCCCGCAGGAGTTGGGTGCACTGGCTCACACCTGCAGTCCCAGCCACTCAGAGGCTGCGGTGGGAGGATCGCTTGAGTCCAGGAGTTAGAGGCTGCAGTGAACTATGATTGTGCCACTGCACTCCAGCCTGGGCAAAAGAGTGAGACTTCATCTCTAAAATATATTTTATTTTATTTTTTGAGACAGTCTCACTCCATTGCCTAGGCTAGAACGCAGTGGCGTGATCTCGACTCACTGCAACCTCCGCCTCCTGGGTTCAAGTGATCCTCATGCCTCAGGCTCCCAAGTAGCTGGGATTACAGACACGTGCCACCATGCCTGTCTAATTTTTGTATTTGTAGTAGAGACAGGGTTTAGCCATGTTGGCCAGGCTGATCGCAAACTCCTGACCTCGAGTGATCCACACGCCTCACCCTCCCAAAGTGCTGGGATTACAGGTGTGAGCCACTGTGCCCAGCTAATATATATATATATATATATATATATATATATATATATATATATATATTTTTTTTTTTTTTTTTGAGATGGAGTATTGCATTGTTGCCCAGACTGGAGAGCAATGGCGTGATCTCGGCTTACTGCAACCTCCACCTCCCAGGTTCAAGCAATTCTGCCTCAGCCTCCGGATTTGGAATTACAGGCGCCCACCACCAAGCTCGGCTAATATTTTTGTATTTTTGGTAGAGATGGGGTTTCACCATGTTGGCCGGGGTGGTCTCAAACTCCTGACCTCTTGATTCGCCCACTTCAACCTCCCAAAGTGCTGGGATTACAGGCATGAGCCACTGTGTCCAGCTAAAAATATTTTTAAAAGAAAGCTTCCTGCAGACAATCACTTGCACATTCTTCAGCGTGACTGGGCTGGGCAGTTTGACTGTGTAGCTCTGAGACTGCAGGCAGGTAGATGGAGAGGCTCCCTGTGTCCAGGAAAAGGGACTGGGCCCTGTCTGGGTGCCTCAGGACTGGCATAAGCCACATGTGTGAGCTGGTGCTGCAAGGTGTGGGGGTGAGCAGATGGTCATCGGTGAGAGGCTGGGAGCCCCTCTAGCTGGACGGTTGACAGGTGACACTCAGGGCTTGTGGTTGGGACTCCCTAGCAGCATATGGGAGCTTCCTCCAGGCAATGTCCCAAGCACTTGACATATGTTAACTCATTTAATCAGCAGAAAGAACCCACCTGGTGGATGCTATTATTATCTCCATTTTGTTTTTGAAATTTTTTATTTTTTGAGACAGAGTCTCACTCTTGTCACCCAGGCTGGACTGCAGTGGTGCGATCTCGGCTCACTGCAACCTCCTCCTCCTGAATTCAAGTGACTCTCCTGCCTAGGCCTCTGGAGTAGCTGGGATTACAGGCGCCTGCCACCATACCTAGCCAAGTTTTATATTTTTCATTGATATGGGTTTCACCACGTTGGCCAGGCTGGTCTCCAACTCATAACCTCAAGTGATCTGCTTGCTTCAGCCTCCCAAAGTGCTGGGATTATAGGCGTGAGCCACCGTGCCTGACCTTTTATCTCCATTTTAGAGATGAGGAAACAGAGGCACAGAGAGGGAAAGTAACTGTCTAAGGTCACACAGCTGGTAAGAGGGTGACCCAGGATTTGAACTAAGGCTTTCTGGCTCCAGGCCTGTGCTTGAATCACCTCTGCCACAGGTGAGGGCTCAAGCTGCTGGGTTTTTTTGGTTCTTTTCTTTTTTTTTAATTCTTAAATTCTGGTGCAGAGTGACTGAGAGAGGTTGGTAACTCTGTTTACTGCCCCTCATTATATGAGGGACAGGAAGCCCAAGAGAAAGGCTCGGCTTCAGCCAATCAGGGTGGGGGTGGGAGTGGGACCAGCTTTGGTCTGAAGGTTGGAACATTTGGAACTAATGGCTGGATTTGCTCCCTGGTTGGGGAGGGGGCCCCGCAGGTTACAATTGAAAAGCTCTGTCCTCAGCAGGAGCCTCTGGCCCCGGCCAGCTGCTGTTCAGGAGCAGGCAGAAGGGGCAGATCCAGGGTGCCGGCGTCTGTTCGCCCAGGGCTTTGCCCTTTGGTGGCAACCTTGGGACTGAGAGGTGTGGGATACCCGCATGGGGAGGGGGGGCCTAGGGGGTGTAGAGAGTGACCCCAGACCTCAGGGGCAAAACCTGAGGCTGCTTGCAGGCCTTGGTCCCAGGTCTCAGCCCGCAGGTCCCGCCCCAGCGGCACCATCAGGAATTTGGCTCCGTCCCTCTCTGCCCCTGATCCTGCCTCCCCTGCTTGTTCCCTGCTTGGTCAAGGTCCCAGGTGGCTGCCGCTCCATTCCTTTCTGCCCTCATAAGTGGCCTGAGAACTCTTCCCAGCCCTGCTTGGGGACCCTGCAGCTAGATATTGGGGCTCATGGCTGCCTTTACCCAGCTGTTGACCTTGGTCAGAGTGGCCAGCCCTCTCTGGGCCGGTTTCTTTTTGTTTCAAGACAGCGTCTTGCTGTGTTGCCCAGCTGAAATGTGGTGGTGCAATCACGGCTCACTATAGCTTCGACCTCCTGGACTCAAGAGATCCTCCAGCCTCAGCCTCCAGGGGAGCTGGAACTACAGGCATGCACCACCATGTCTGGCTATCTTTAAAAACTTTTTGTAGACAAGGGGTTCTTCCTGGTGTTGCTCAGGCTGGTCTCGAACTCCTGGGCTCAAGTGACCCGCCTGCCCCACCTTTGCAAAGTACTGGGATTTCAGCTGTGAGCTGCTGCGCCTGTGGGCCTGTTTCCTCCTCCAGCAGCCGAATCTATCACAAAGTGCCATGCTGTTACCAAATACCTCCCACATGCCAGACACCTGGCAGCTCTTCAGACCCCCATTTTACTGATGAGGAAACTGAGGTCAGAACTGAAATGTGTACCCAGGATGCTGACTACCAAGCCTTCATCCTTTCTCAAAGAGCCTCAGAAAATACTCTTAAAAGCACTGTGGAAAAGATTCAGAAGACTCTTGAGCCAGGCATGGTGGCTCACACCTGTAATCCCAGCAATCTGGGACACCGAGGCTGCGGGTCACCAGAGGTAAGGAGTTCAAGACCAGCCTGGCCAACATGGCAAAACCGCGTCTCTACTTAAAAAAAATACAAAAATTAGCTGGATGTGGTGACAGATGCCTGTAATTCCAGCTACTCAGGAGGCTGAGGTGGGAGAATCGCTTGAACCTGGGAGTTGGAGGTTGCAGAGAGCTGAGATCACACCACTGTGCTCTAATCTAGCCTGGGTGACAAAGTGAGACTCTGTCTCAAAAAAAAAAAAAGCACTCTGGACAAATGAAGTGACTGGAAGTGGTTATTTAAAAGGTTATTGTCGGCTGGGCGCGGTGGCTCACGCCTGTAATCCCAGCACTTTGGGAGGCCAAGGCGGGAGGATCACGAGGTCAAAAGATTGAGACCATCCTGGCCAACATGGTGAAACCCCGTCTCTACTAAAAATAAAAAATTAGCTGGGTGTGGTGGGTGCCTGTAATCCCAGCTACTCGGGAGGCTGAGGCAGGAGAGTTGCTTGAACCCGAGAGGTGGAGGTTGCAGTGAGCCGAGATCGAGCCACTGTGCTCCAGCCTGGCGCCTGGTGAGCGACAGAGCGAGACTCTGTCTCAAAAAAAAAAAAAAAAAAAGGTTATTGTTAGTTATATGTTAACTATCCTGACTGAAATTAAGTTGAAGCCCAGGACTTTTAGAAGCAAAAGCAGAGTCACGCACAACCTCTGGCCCACTCTGCAGCTTGCCTTCACAGCCAGCAACGCGGGAAGCCAGCTCTGAAACAGGTGGGGTGAAGTCGGGGTGCTCACGTACAGCCGGAAGCCCTCTCTCACATACGGTCACCCCTGAAAGCCGCTGGTGTTTCTCTGGGAGTTGTTTTTGGCAATGAAACCACACTTGAACTCCAGACCTCCCTGCTGGAAGACTTTGCACAGGGTCAGGGTGGGACCTTTGCATTTCGAGATGGGATTTTCTGCCACAAACAAGGTCAGGCACGTGGCCGTGGCTCATGCACACGTGAGCGTTCGCCTTCTCTGCTTCCCCTTAAACTAACGTCACGAGCCTTGTCCTTCGAAGCAGCCTCCAGGGCAGAAAATCCGGTGGAAGGCTTGGCCCACCTGCCTGCCACAGGCGCCCAGCTGACAGCGTGTCCCACCTTAAAATGAGAAGGCGGTGCCCTCTCGGAGGTCCAGGCTCAGTAGGTTTAGGTCTTCAAGTAGAACCAGCGATTGGCCACTCCTGCAGAGCATTGCCATCGCCAGAGTTGGAAGCAGTTGCTTTTTCCTGCTATTCCAAAAATAGGACAACCGTGACCTTTGGCGCATAAATTCAGCCAAGGCAACAGTCGCACACGCAACTGGGATAGCTGCCCAGCTCTCTTCCTCTGCCCACCTGGCCCAGTGTTCCCGGCTGGTCCCAGGCCCTGCTCCCTAGACACAGGGCTTGACCCAAGCGCTGCCAATCAAAGAGCCTCAGCTCCAGCCACAGCAGCAACTGGTCCCTCGGGGAGAGCACAGGAGCAGAGCCGGGCTCATCGGAGTCCTCCCTGACCCGTCCCAAACACAGCTGGCCAGGAGCCCGGAGCCGGCTCTGAGATGGGAGCCTCTACTCAGGTCAAGAGGCTGTGAAAAGGTGAATCGAGAGTGGACTGTGGTGTTGGTTGCGGCTGAGAGAGTGGAGCAGGGGTGTGTGTGTGTGTGTGTGTGTGTGTGTGTGTTTGTGAGAGAGAGAGAGAGAGAGAGAGAGAGAGGTGGTGGGCAGTTTTTAGTTGCCTGGTTCCATTCCATGGGAGTCCAGCTCCACTTTCCCTGGTTAGGTCATATGAGCCCATAAATGCCTCCCTCCCTTTTGGTGTTGAGTTTCTGTACTTTCAGCTGAAAGAGACTGTGATAGATTCAAAATATGTCCACAAATCCTTTGACAATTTCTCCCTCAAAATCTGGAAACTGGCCAGGGCGGTTCCAGTAATCCCAGCATTTTGGGAGGCCAAAGCTGGAGGATCTCTTGAGCCCAGGAATTATTAAAAACAAAATTACAATTACAGTTAAAAATAAAATTAGTCCGGTGTGGTGGCATGCACCTGCAGTCCCAGCTACTCGAAAGGCTGAGGTAGGAGATCCTTTGAACCTGGCTGGGAGGTTGAGGCTGCAGTGAGCCGTGATTGTGCCACTGCACTCCGGCTGGGTGACAGAGGGAGACCATGTCTCCTCCCTTAAAAAAAATAAAAAATAAACCTAATTCCCTACCCCTTGAGTATAGGCTGGACTTAGTGAGTGGAAGTGATGGTGCATGGCTTCCGAGACCAGGTCATAAAAGGCCCTGTGGCTTCCATCTTGCTCTCTTGAATCACATGTTCTGAGAAAGCCAGCTGCCATGTCATGAGGACACTCAAGCAGCTCTGTGGAGGTCCAGTGATGAGGAACTGAGGCATCCTGACAAAGCCAGCACTACATCACTATTCATGTGAGAGCACCAGTGTGGATGTGGATCCTGCAGCCTCGGGTAAGCCCCAGGCGCCATCACAATGGCCACCTCATGAGAAACTCCAGCAGCAACTCCTAGCTAAAGGACTCTCAAATTTGTGACTCAGTAACAAATATAATACATGCATGTTATTTTAAGTGGCTAAGCTTTGGGGTAATTTGCTATGCAGCAATAAATAAGTAATACAGAGTTCAAACCAAGCTGATGCCATCAAGCCTCAGTATGGGACAGAGGCGAATGGCTAACAAGTCTTACCAGACAAGGCAGATGCTGAGATTTCATGAGCTGTTTTCCAGAGTCCAGTTTCTTGGGTTGGGGCTTGTAGTTGTTTCTGAGTTCTCTTGGCAAAGGTGTTTGTCAGTATCTGGGATAAAGGCACATCCTTCAGACAGGAATCTTTCCTTTGATGATCCCTGATTCCTGATTGTGAGTCTGTGTGGCTGCAGCTTATTCACGCTGAATTGGAAGGAAGGAGCAGTGTGTAAGAGAGCAGGTGCTGGGCTTGGCTTCGGGTCCCAACTCTGCCACGTGACTTTGAGCTAGATGCCTAAATGAGATAATGCCTCTAAAATATTTAGCACAGTGTCTGGAACACAGTAGGTGCTCAATAAATGACTGAAAACAATTTTTGTAAAAATCTAGCTCCAGCTAGGTATGGTGACTCACACCTGTAATCCTAGCACTTTGGGAGGCTGAGGAGGGTGGATCACTTGAGATCAGGAATTTGAGACCAGCCTGGCCAATACAGTGAAACTCCGACTCTACTCAAAATACAAAAATTAGCTCAGCATAGTGGCACATGCCTGTAGTCCCAGATACTTGGGAGGCTGAGGCAGGAGAATCACTTGAATCCAGGAAGCAGAGATTGCAGTGAGCTGAGATCATGCCACTACACTCCAGCCTGGGCTGCAGAGTGAGACTCTGTCTCAGAAAACAAAAGAAAACAAACAAACAAAAAACCCAGCTTCACCACTGTGAGCTTTGGTACTGTCTTAACAGCTTCAGAAAGTAGCATCTCTTCTTTTTTAATGTGTTTTGTACAGGTAAGTAACTGAGCACAATCTCCTGATTTAATATGTTCATTCACCTAAGAGCAAGAAAAAAAAATAGGTAGTGAATTGACCTCTGGCAAAACTTGACTTTTGACAATTTCAGCCAAGCTATGAGTCAGGCACTCAAGTCTAGTATGAAACAAATAAATATTATTGCATTACAATTTTCTCTCCAAGTAAAGGTCTTTTTTTTTTTTTTCTTTCTTTTCTTTTTTTTTTTGGAGATGGAGTCTCTGTCTGTCACCCAGGCTGGAGTGCAGTGGTGCAATCTTGGCTCACTGCAACCTCTACCTCCTGTGTTGGAAACAGATGCTCGGTGCCGCAAAGAAAAATTAGCACTGAGACAAAGGATCTCTCAGCAAGGCAAGTTTTACTTCCTGCAGGAAGGGTACCCTCACTAGCTATCTTGCCACAAGAGTGCAACAAACAAAGGAAAAGCAGACGTATTTATGCCTTACGCATTTGGGGTCATCCTTACTGATGTGTCTGATCTCCATTGATTGGAGACAGACCTCACAATCTAAACTAAAACCCGATTGGCTAACAACTTAAAACTTTTCTAAACAGGTAAAAGCAATGGAGAACAAAAAGGAAGTCCAAATAAGGAAGGGGCATAGGCCACGAGCTGGGACATGCCTGTGAGCACGTCCAGCACAGGGATCTTGGTTAACGTACAAGGACATAGAATGTACTATGTGCCTGTAACCGTGTCTAACAGCTGCATAGGATAGGGCTTGACAAAGAGTTATTAGCAAAAAGCAAGAAGGATTTATTCTTTAACAAGAGAAAACTTTGAAGAGGAACTTTTCTACTTCCCACATCCCGCATTCAAGCGATTCTCCTGCCTCAGTCTCCTGAGTAACTGGGATTACAGGCATGTGCCAGCACTCCTGGCTAATTTTTATATTTTTAGTAGAGACAGGGTTTCACCCTGTTGGCCAGGCTGGTCTCGAATTCCTGACCGCAAGTGATCTGCCTGCCTCGGCCTCCCAAAGAGCTGGGATTACAGGCGTGAGCCACTGAAACTGGCCTCCAATTAAAGTTCTTTGAAACCAAGTTTTTAATTGCTCAGTATTCAAAATCAACATATTATTTAAGAATAAAAACCTGGCCAGGTATGGTGGCTCACACCTGTAATCCCAGCACTTTGGGAGGCCAAGGCAGGCAGATCACCTGAGTTCAGGAGTTCGAGACCAGCCTGGCCAACATGGCGAAACCCCATCTCTACTAAAAATACAAAAAAATTAGCTGGGCATGGTGGCACATGCCTGTAGTCCCAGTCACTCGGAAGGCTGAGGCAGGAGAATAGTTTGAACCTGGGCGGTGGGGGCTGCATTGAGCCAAGATGGCACCACTGAACTCTAGGCTGGGTGACAGAGCGAGACTCTATCTCAGTTAAAGAAAAGGAATGAAAACCTAACTGATCGTTCTAATCACATCAAGCAGGTTTCTCAGACATGGCCCTCAATGTGTGATTCTTCTGCTTGGATCACGTACTGAAGTTCTCCAGAGGAATGGAACCAATAGAAGATTTACACCAATGTGAAAGCTGGTGCTGTAGTGCCAATACCTGAGAGCCGGGGCAGGGGGTATAGATTCCAGGATGGGGCTGCAGGCCTGGGAACCAGAAGTGCCATTGGTGTAAGTCTGTGTCTGAGGGCAGGAGCAGATTGATGTCCCAGCTCAAACAGTTAGGTAGAAAGTGAATTCAGTCCTCCTCTGCCTATTTGTTCTGTTCAGGCCCTCACAGATTGGACAATGCCCACCCATGCTGGGGAGGGCCATCTGCTATACTCAGTCTTCCAATTCACATGCCAGTCTCTTCTTGAAGCACCCTCACAGCTACACCCAGAAATCACGTTTACCCAGCAATCTGGGTATCCGTTACCCTAGTCAAGTTGGCACATAAAATGAACCCTCACCAACAGCTTTGCTAGGTTTCTGTTTTGCACATCAGATCCAGTCCACGTTGCTCTCAGTTTTGCCTCTGAGCCTGCTGTGCACCACCATGCTGGGCTAATTTTTAAAAATTATTTGGAGAGCTGGGGTTTCACTATGTTGCCCAGGCTGGTCTCAGACTCCTGGGCTCCAGCAATCTGCCTACCTTGGCCACCCAAAGTGCTGGGATTACAGGCGTGAGCCACCATGTCTGGCCCCAAGCCATTTTTTTTCCAACTTTTTTTTATTATAGCAAAATACACATGCATAAAATTTACCATCTTAATCATTTTTAAGTGTAAAGTTTAGTGGTATTAAATACATTCATATTGTGTAACCACTACTGCTATCCATTTCTAGAACTCTCTTTATCTTATAAAATCAGAACTCTACCCATTAAACACTAACTCTCCATTCTTCTCCTCCCAATCCCTGGCAACCACCATTCTACTTTCTGCTTCTATGATTTTGACTACTCTGAAGTATCTCTTATAAGTGGAACCATACGGTATTTGTCTTTTCATGACTGGTTTATTTCACTTAGCATAATGTCCTCAAGGTTCATCTATGTGGTGGCATGTATCAGAATTTCCTTCCAAGGGATTTTTTACAAAGATGCAAAACCAGTTCAGTGGAGAAAAGATAGCCCTTTTGATATGGCTAGGCTTCATGTCTCCACCCAAATCTTATCTTGAATTGTAATCCCCAAGTGCTGGCAGAGAGACCTGGTGAAAGGTGATTGGCTCTTAGGGTGGTTTCCCCAGTGCTATTCCTGAGATAGTGAGGGAGTGCTCACGAGATCTGATGATTTTATAAATGGCAGTTTCCCTGCTAGGTGTTGTGGATCATATCTGTAATTCCAGCACTTTGGGAGGCTGAGGCAGACAGATCACTTGAGGTCAGGAGTTTGAGACCAGCCTGACCAGCATGGAGAAACCCCATCTCTACTAAAAATAAAAAAAAACTAGCCAGGCATGGTGGCACATGCCTGTGATCCCAGCTATATAGGAGGCTGAGGCAGGAGAATTACTTGAACCCAGAAGGCAGAGGTTGCAGTGAGCTGAGATCTCCAGCCTGGATAACAGAGAGACTGTATCAAAAAAAAGAAAAACACACACACAAAAACAAAACAGTTGCCCTTGGGCTTTTTGCTCTCTCTCTCTCTCTCTCTCTCTCTCTCTCTCTCTTTCTCTCTCTTTCTCCTTCCCTCTCTCTCTCTCTCTCGCCTGCCATCATGTAAGACATACCTGCTTTCCCTTCTGTTGTGATTATAAGTTTCCTGAGACCTCCCCAGCCATGTGGAACTGTCAATCAATTAAACCTCTTTCCTTTATAAATTACCCAGTCTCAGGTGGTATTTTCATAGCAATGTGAAAACAGACTAGTATAGTAAATTGGTACTGCAGCGTGGGGGACTGCTCTAACGATATTTGAAAATGTGGAGGTGACTTTGGAACTGGGTAATGGGCAGAGGTTGGAACAGTTGGTGGGGTTCAGAAGAGAACAGGAAGATATGGGAAAGTGTGGACTTCCTAGAGACTTGTTGAATGCTTTTGAGCAAAATACTGATAATGGTGTGAACAATGAAGTCCAGGCTGAGGTGGTCTCAGATGGAGATGAGGCACTTATTGGGAACTGGAGTGAAGGTGACTCATGCTATGCTTTTCAGCAAAGAGAATGGGCGGCATTTTGCTCCTGCCCTAGATAGAGATCTGTGGAACTCTGAACTTGAGAGAGATGATTTAGGGCATCTGGCAAAAGAAATTTCTAAGCAGCAAAACATTCAAGACATGACCTGGATTATTCTGAAAGCATTCAGTTTTATGCATTCACAAAGGGATTATTTGAAATTGGAACTTATGTTTAAAAGGGAAGCAGAGCATAAAAGTTTAGAAAATTTGCAGCCTGATGATGCAACAGAAAAAAAACTTTCTGGGGAGAAATTCAAGCCCACTGCAGGAATTTGCATAAGTAATGAGGAACTGAATTTTTTTTTTTAATGGAGTCTAGCTCTGTCACCAGGCTGGAGTGCAGTGGTGCGATCTCAGCTCACTGCAACCTCCACCTCCTGGGTTCAAGAGATTCTCCTGCCTCAGCCACCCCGAGTAGCTGGGACTACGGGCATGCACCACCATGTCAGTTAATTTTTGTATTTTTAGTAGAGACACCATTTAACTCCCCAGCCATGTAGAACTGTGAGTCATTTCCACCAACGAGGAAAATGTCACCAGGGCACGTTAGAGATCTTGTTGGCAGTGCCTCCAATCACAGGCCCAGAGGCCTAGGGGGAAAAAATGGTTTCATGGGCCCAGGGCCCTTACTGTTCTGTGAAGCCTCGGGACATGGCACCCTGCATCTCAACTGCTTCAGCTCCAGTCATGGCTAACAGGGGCCAAAGTAAGCTTGAGCCATTACTTCAGAGGGTGCAAGCCCCAAGCCTTGGCAGCTTCCACGTGATGTTGGGCCTGCAGGTGCACAGAAGTCAGGAATTGAGGTTTTGGAACCTCTGCATAGATTTCAGAGGATGTATGGAAATGCTTGGATGTCCAGATAAAGGTCTGCTGCAGGGACAAAGCCCTCCTGGAGAACCTTTGCTAGGGTAGTTATGGAAGGGATATGTGAAGTTGGAGCCCCCACGCAGAGTCCCCACTGGGGCACTGCCTAGTGGAGATGTGAGAAGAGGGCCACCGTCCTCCAGACCCTAGAATAGTAGATGCCCTGACAGCTTGCATCATGTGCCTGGAAAAGACACAGGCACTGAATGCCAGCCTGTGAATAAGCTGCTCGAGGCCATAGGAGCCCGGCCCTTGGATCGGCATGCCTTGGATGTGAGACATATAGCCAAAGGAGATCGTTTTGGAGCTTTAAGATGTAATGACTGCCCCGCTGAATTTCAGACTTGCATGAGGCCTGTAGCCTCTTGGTTTTGGCCAATTTCTCCCATTTGGAGTGGGAGCATTTACCTAATGCCTGTATCCTCACTGTATCTAGAAAGTAACTTACTTGCTTTTGATTTTACAGGCTCATAGACAGAAGGGACTGGCTGTGTCTCAGATGAGATTTTAGACTGTGGACTTTTGAGTTAATGCTGGAATGAGTTAAGACTTTGGCATGATTGTGTTTTGAAATGTGAAAAGGACGTGAGATTTGAGATGGGTCAGGGGTGGAACCATATGGTTATGCTTTGTGTCCCCACCCAAATCTGATCTTGAATGGTAATCCCTGGGTGTGGAGGGTGAGATCTGGTGGGAGGTGATTGGATCATGGGGATGGTTGCCCCCATGCTGTTCTCATGATAGTGGGAGGGTTCTCATGAGATCTGATGGTTTTATCAAAGGCAGTCTCCCCTGTGCTCTTTGTTTGCTCTCTCTAGCCTGCTGCCATGTAAGATGTGCATGCTTCCCCTTCTGCTGTGACTGTAAGTTTCCTGAGGCCTCCTCAGTCATGCAGAACTGTCAGCCAATTAAAACTCTTTCCATTATAAATTACTCAGGCTAGAGTAGTATCTTCAGAGCACTGTGAAAATGGACTAACATACCTTTGAACAGAAGGTGATGGGGCAATTAGAATTTTATAGGCAAAAAAAGAGAAATGTTAATCTAAACCTCACAATGTATACAAAATTAACTGAAATGGATTGCAGACTTATTTACACAATAAAAATTTATATAACTTTAAGAAAAAAATGTGAGAAAATGTTTAGGATCTAGGGCTAGGCAAAGAATTCTTAAATTAATACTAAAAACATGATCCATAAAAGATAAAATGGATAAATTGCATCTCATAAAAATGAAAATGTTTGGCTGGGCACCGTGGCTCACACTTGCAATCCCAGCACTTTGGTAGGCTAAGTCAGTAGGATCACTTGAGCCCAGGGGTTCAAGACCAGCCTGGGCAACACAGTGAGATCCCATCTCTACAAACAATAAAAAAATTAACCAGGTATGTTGGTGCATGCCTGTAGTCCCAGCTACACAGGAAGTTAAGGTGGGAGGATCACTTGAGCCTGGGAGGTCAAGGCTGCGGTGAGCTGTGATTGCACCACTGCATTCCAGCCTGAGCTGTGCAGCAGAGGCAGAGCGAACCCCTGTCTCAAAAGGAAAAAAAAAAAAAAAGAAAGAAAAGAAAATGTTTGCTTTGCAAAAGACTCTGTTAAGAGGTTTAAAAGTAAAAAGTGGGAGAGGCCAGGCGTGGTGGCTTGAGCCTGTAATCCCAGCATTTTGGGAGGCTGAGGTAGGTGGATTAAGAGGTCAAGAGTTTAGGACCAGCCTGGCCGACATGGTGAAACCCCATCTCTACTAAAAATATGAAAATTAGCTGGGCATGGTGGCAGGTGCCTGTAATCCCAGCTACTTAGGAGGTTGAGGCGGGAGAATCGCTTGAACCTGGGAGGCGGAGGTTGCAGTGAGCTGAGATAGCACTACTGCACTCCAGCCTGGGTGACAGAGTGAGACTCCACCTCAAAAAATAAATAAATACAAAAATAGAAAAGAAATAGCCTCTTCATCACAAAGACCCAAGTTATCTTTTAATAATTGGTTTTTAGCTCAGTTGTACTGTGTACAGAAAACATGCTCTAAGATTTCATTCCGTTGAAGGATGTGGATGTTTTTGGTGCTGTATAGGATTTCATAGATGCTCTCTGTGTGCTTGAAAAGACAGTGTCTTTGCAGTCATTCAAATCTTCAACATTCTTCTGATTGCTTTTTCAGTCTGTTCTATCATTTACCGAAGCACTATGTAAAAATATCCCACTATAGGGTGGGAGGAACTAGAAATGAACTAAGATTGAGATTGGCAGACACACACACACACACACACCTGTTTTGTGTATTTCTCATTATAATTCCATCATATTTTACTTTATATAGTTTGTGGCCATGTTATTAAGGGCATACAAATTTAGAAATTTTGCAATTTCCTAATAAATACTGAATATTTTTACGTTAGCAAACTCCCATCTCATATTTAAAGGTTTTGTTTTCTTTGTTTTAAGACAAAGTCTCACTGTGTTGGCCAGGCTGGGGTGCTGTGGCTATTCACAGGCCCGATCGTGGTACATTACAGCCTTGAATGCCTAGCCTCAAGCCATCTTCTGGTTTCAGCCTTCCGAGTGGTAAAGATTTTGTTTTAAAATTCGTTATTTAATTATTTATTTTTCTGGCTTTAAAGTGCTATTGGTAGGCCAAGCATGGTGGCTCACGCCTGTAATCCCAGCACTTTGGGAGGCCGAGGTGGGGGAATCACGAGGTCAGGAGTTTGAGACCAGCCTGGCCAACATGGTGAAACCCTGTCTACAGGTCAGCATGCTGAAACCCTGTATAAAAAAACTAGCCAGGCATGGTGACAGGTGCTTGTAGTCCCAACTACTTGGGAGACTGAGGCAGGAGAATCGTTGAACCCAGGAGGTGTAAGTTGCAGTGAGCCGAGATCACGCCACTGCACTCCAGCCTGGAGGACAGAGCCTCCATGAAGCACATAAGCCAATTAGATAGAGTCTCGATCTATCGCCCAGGCTGGAGTGCAGTGGCGTGATCTTGGCTCACTGCAACCTCTGTCCCCCGGGTTCAAGCGATTCTCCTGCCTCAGCCTCCTGAGTAGCTGGGATTACAGGCGCCCACCACCATGCCCGGCTAATTTTTGTATTTTTAGTAGAGACAGGGTTTTACCATGTTGGTCAGGCTGGTCTTGACCTCCTGACCTTGTGATCTGCCCGCCGTGGCCTCCCAAAGTGCTGGGATTACAGGCATAAGCCACTGCACCTGGCCTAAAATTTATTTTAAAAATAGAAAAATTTGGACAGGTGCAATGGCTCATGCCCCTAATCCCAGAACTTTGGGAGGCCAAGGTGGCCGGATCTCCTGAGGTCAGGTATGTTCAAAAAGGTCCAATTCTGCAGGATAGTCTGGCAGGCTGGAGACCCCGGGAAGAGGTGATGCCAGTGCTTGAAGCTGAAGGCCAACTCTGGAGAATTCCTTCCTGTTCAGGGAACCTCCGTCATCTATCTTGAGGCCTTCCGCTGATTAGATGAGGGCCACCCACATTATGGAGGGTCATCTGCTTCTCTCAAAATCTACTGATTTGTCAATCTAATCTAAAAAATACCTTCACAGAAACATCTGGAATAATGTTTGACCAAATATTTGGGTGTTGTGGCCTGACCAAATTAACACATAAAGTCACCCATCCCAACTATATACCTTGGAGATTTTGTAGCTAGGACAGTTTTTCAGTGAGGCTGATAGTTTAACAATCCCTCTGAGCCGCAGCACATGGAGGTTCCAGCCGCTCTAGCTCCTGTTGACAGTTGGAATTGTTAGTGTCTTGTGTGCATGGTATTTCACTGTGCCTTTAATTTACATTTCCAGCTGGGCACAGTGGCTCACGTCTGTAATCCCAGCACTCTGGGAGGCTGAGGCAGGCAGATCACCTAAGGTCAGGAGTTGGAGACCAGCCTGGCCAACATGGTGAAACCCCGTCTCTAACTAAAACTACACAAATTAGCTGGGCGTGGTGGTGCATGCCCGTAATCTCAGCTGCTAGGGAGGCTGAGGCAGGAGAATCACTTGAACCCGGGAGGTGGAGGTTGCAGTGAGCAGAGATCGTGCCATTGCACTCCAGCCTGGGTGACAGAGTGAAACTCCATCTAAAAAAAAATTGCATTTCCCTAATAACTAATGACACTGAGCATGTTTTTACTTTTTTATATGCTTAAGGGGTGTATAATAATGGCATACAAATTGTCTTAGGACTACTTTTTAAATATTAGGGACTAGACTATGGAATATGAATACAGACAGGCTAGTAATTTATTGTCTCTTCGAAGTCTTTTTTTTTTTTCAAGAGATGGGGTCTTGCCATGTTGTCCAGGCTGGTCTCGAACTCCTCAGCTCAAGCGATCCACCTGGTTTGGCCTCCCAAAGTGCTGGGATAACAGGCGTGAGCCACCACACCTGGTCACCTTCAAAGTCTTTCACTTTTTTTTTTTTTTGAGACAGGGTCTCCCTCTGTCGCCCAGGCTGGAGTGCAGTGGTGTGATCTCAGCTCACTGCACCCTCTGCCTCCCGGGTTCAAGCGATTCTGCTGCCTCAGTCTCCCGAGTAGCTGGGAATACAGGCGTGTACCATCATGTCCGGCTCATTTTTATTGTATTTTTAGTAGAGACAGGGTTTCACCATGTTGGCCAGGCTGGTCTCAAACTCCTGACCTCAAACGATCTGCCTGCCTTGGCCTCCCAAAGTGCTGGGATTACAGGCGTGAGCCACTGAGCCCAGCCCAAAGTCTTTACATATTTGCTCAACGTGTATTCAGTTTGGCTGTGTCTTTATTTTTAAAAGCCGCTTTTTATTTAAAGAAAAACAAAAGATTGTTTTCAGAAACAGTTTGACCTTCCGGGGCTAAAAAAGCCTCCTCCTAACCACTTCCTGCTTCTCTGTGGTTCTTGTTCTTAGTTCAGATTGTATACTAATCAGATACAAGTTCCACTGAGGTTACAAAGTCCCCCAACAGCAGCAGCTAAAACAGCCAGAAGTGTGTCTGCACTCGGCAGCAGGTGTGCTGTCCTCTGCATGGAGCGGCAGGCACTCTGTGGTGTCACGGACCCAGGCCCCCCGCTCTCTCTGCCATGCCGAGGGTGCCATCCCTGTGACCTCCTGGTTCCAGCCCTGCAGGATGGGAGGTTCTCTGAACAACGCCTTTTGAAGAGGCATCTTCTAGCTTTGAAAGGGGATGATAAAGTAAGTCGCTTGTTGCTAAGACGCAGCACACCCCACATGCAGCACTGCCTTTCTGACTTGCACCTGGCCGTGACTTCTAGTGAATGTGCAGCAGAGAAGCACTCAACGGAGACTCCAATGTTATCACAAAGTTATTTTTTCTCCCTCTGGAGTATTTCCGTGGGATGTGGCCGGTTTATATTTAACCAGTTATTTCAGGAATCAAGGAGGGCAGGGAGGCGCACTGACTGCTCTGTTACTGGTGCATTCCGGGGACGTCTGGGTCCAGCTCCAGCTCTCTCAGGCCACGCTGCGGGCGGGGTCCACAGCGTCGATTGTCCGGGACTCTAACCAGTGTCTCCCAATGTGCTGCACCCTGCAGCAGGGACAGGCTCACTCCTCACACTTGCTCTTCGACTTGCGTTAGTTCAGCTGATTTTGATTGAAAGCAATAGAAACCCAACTCAAACAAAGGCGAATTTGCTGAGCCAGTTAACTGGAAGATAACGGATGCTTCTGCTTACCCACGTTGGATCCAGGAGCTCCATCTCTCGGCTCACCGCAACCTCCGCCTCCTGGGTTCAAGTGATTCTCCTGCCTTAGCCTCCTGAGTAGCTGGGACTACAGGCATGCACCACCATGCCTGGCCAATTTTTGTGTGTGTATGTGTGCATTTTTAGTGGAGATGGGGTTTCTCCATGTTGGTCAGGTTGGTCTCGAACTCTCGACCACACCCGGCCGGCTCACATTATTTTAATGTAAATTGATGGTAAAGGGGCTGGGTGTGGTGGCTCACGCCTGTAATCCCAGCACTTTGGGAGGCTGAGGCAGGTGGATCACTTGAGTCCAGGGGTTTGAGACCAGCCTGGCCAACATGGTAAAAAAACCCCATCTCTACTAAAAATACAAAATTAGCCGGGCATGGTGGTGGTGCATGTCTGTAGTCCCAGCTACTCAGGAGGCTGAGACAGGAGAATTGCTTGAACCCGAGAGGCGGAGGTTGTGCTGTGAGCCGAGACTGTGCCATTGCACTCCAGCCTGGGCAACAAGAACTAAACTCCTACTAAAAAACAAACAAACAAAAAAACCAGCTTGTATCTGCTGCTAATCAGAGTGTACATTTAGGGCAACTTGAGTCTGTGTCCCAGGCGGCCATCCTCAGGCTTTGGACTCTGTACTTAATCGTAATTTTGGAATCCTGTTATATTAAGGTTGACCCCAGCTGGGACATGAAGGGAGCCTCCAGCGATCCCACCGCTTCACCAGCAACCAGAGCCTTAGTACCAGCATGAACCACCGACCCACCGGACCTTCCCAAGCCAGCAGGGATTTCTGATAAGGCCCCGCTCAGGGCCAAATTCCTCCCAAGCTTGGTTGTAAATTCAGACTTGCTTCAAGCTACATAAACTCGTTACTTGGTGGGGCTGGAGTTGAAACTCTCCTGAGAGGTGGGAGTTTCATCTGTTATTCTCTAGAGACTCTGCTGATTACATATTCATGATGTTCACTTTTCTCTGAGGTTAAGATTTTGTTTGTCTTCCTCATTAGAGTTTGCAACCTTTTTTCTCATTTCAAATTTTGATCAGGGAAAAAATAGTTTCTCTCTGAAAAGAGTGAAATCTCTGTGGCTTCCGTGTCTGATTTGTAATCTTTTAAACTGGCCACGTTCTGAAGCTCGGTTTCATAGCTGCTCCTGAAGGCAAGATCCACATTAAAAACATCGGCTGGATTTGTGTTTAATACTTTGGCGTCCCTTCACGCAAATATTTAGAAAACTGGTCATGCATAACTCATGGTGACCCCAAACTTATAATGCCAAATGGAGTATTTTGAAATGCCCGAATTAGTTCACATGCACAACTGGAAAAAGCTGATTTTAGAACCAGACAAATAGGGCCGGATATGGTGGCTCAGGCTTGTAATCCCAGCACTTTGGGAGGCCGAGGTAGGTGAATCACTTGAGGTCAGGAGTTCGAGACCAGCCTGGCCAACATGGTGAAACCCTGTCTCTACTAAAAAATACAAAAAATAGCCGAACATGGTGGTGGGTGCCTGTAATCCCAGTTACTCGGGAGGCTGAGGCACGAGAATCCCTTGAACTCAGGAGGTGAAGGTTGCAATGAGCCAAGATCGTGCCACTACATTCCAACCTGGGCAACAGAGCAAGACTCCATCTCAAAAACAGAAACAAAGCAAAACAAAACAAATGGAATGAGAGATTTACTTCCAATAGCACCTAGAAGTCTCTTCTGTTTTTTGTTTTCCGTTTTTTTTGAGATGGAGTCTTCCTCTGTCACCAGGCTCGAGTGCAGTGGCCAGACCTCAGCTCACTGCAACCAGCACCTCCCAGGTTCAAGCGACTCTCCTGCCTCAGTCTCCTGAGTAGCTGGGATTACAGGCATACACCACCACGTCCAACTAATTTTTGTAGTTTTAGTAGAGACGGGGTTTCACCATGTTGGCCAGGATGGTCTCGATCTTCTGACCTCGTGATCTGCCCGCCTCGGCCTCCCAAAGGGCTGGGATTACAGGCATGAGCCGCTGCGCCCGGCTGCACCTAGAAGCTTCTAAAGGAAATTCTGAAAGAACAAATTGCCTCCATTCAAGAGGTAAACAAAAGGATATTTGAAACTCTTTCTAAATTAAGACAGACTTCGGAGGCTTTTTCTCTCTCACCGCCACCTGCTCCTTGGCCCCCACCCCCTGCAGTCGGAACTCACCTCTTCCTGCTGGTTCCCTCGACTCCCATACGTCTCTCAGGCAGAGATTTTTGGAATTCCACAATACACACATTTCCTTCTCTCAAAAGGGTGGAAATCTAAATTTGGAACAAAGGAAACAAATGGAATCACTGCCAAATGAGAATGACTCTACTGACGTCATAAAATACCAATCCAACATTTTTTTCCCTCCAAACCAGGACTAAGGAATGACACTGATGATTTATTGATCCAATGTCACAAAATAGCCTTTAAAAGCCCTGCTGGACTTCACAGTCCCCTGGAGATGTAAAGCTTATCAGATATTTGAAACGTTAACTCTCAGGGAATTGGCTAAGCAGAGTTCTAGTTGAGATCAGATCTGAAGCAGGTTAACATCCTTTCAATGTTCAGGTTCCCTGCTTTGGTTCTGCGGCAGGCCTGACAAAGCACTGCGATCGTGGCTGGATTCCCGGCTTCATGACTGCAGCCTAGGCTGGACTCCTGGCCAGGAAACCAGTCTTGTTTGTTTTAAATTATTGGCGTGACTCTTCACCTTTTGGGTAGCCATTTGTAATTGGTCCTCTTCCTTTCCATGGGCGGCTTCTGATTTTCTGTTTTTTCCCATCTGTGGGGCATATGGGGATTTGAGCCTTTATGCATAGGTGGTCAGCTGAGAAGGTGACATCCTGGAATATGGCTGGACAGAAATGTGGGTCACACTCCATTTGAAGCTTGCGATGTCAGAGGCATTTGAACCAGAGCAACTCCATCTTGAATAGGGACTGGGTAAAATGAGGCTGAGACCTCCCTGGCTGCATCCCCAGATGGTTAAGGAATTCTAAGTCACAAGATCAGACAGGAGGTCCGCACAAGATACAGGTCATAAAGACTTGCTGATAAGCAGTTTGCAGTAAAGAAGCCGCTAAAACCCACCAAAACCAAGTGGCGATGACAGTGTCCTCCGGCCATCCTCACTGCTACACTCCCACCAGCGCCATGACAGTTTACAAATGCCATGGCAATGCCAGAAACTTACCCTATATGGTCTGAAAAGGGGAGACATGAATAATCCACCCCTTGTTTAGCATATCATCAAGAAATAACCCTGAAAATGGGCAGCCAGCTGCCCTCAGAGCTGCTCTGGCTGTGGAGGAGCCATTCTTTCAGTCCTCTACTTTCTTTTCTTCCTTCTTTTTTTGAGACGGAGTCTCGTTCTGTCACCGGGCTGTAGTGATGTGGCGCAATCTCGGCTCACTGCAACCTTCGCCTCCCGGGTTCAAGCAATTCTCCTGCCTCAGCCTCCTGAGTACCTGGGACTACAGGCCCGGCTACTTTTTTGTGTGTTTAGTAGAGACGGGGTTTCGCCGTGTTGGCCAGGATGGTCTACATCTGACTCGTGATCCGCCTGCCTCAGCCTCCCGGAGTGTTGGGATTACAGGTGTGAGCCACCGCACCCGGCTATACCTCCTCTTTCTTAATAAACTTGCTTTCACTCTATGGCCTCGCTCTGAATTCCTTCTTGTGTGAAATCCAAGAACCGTCTCTTGGGTCTGGATCGGGACCCCTTTCCAGGAACAGTGAGACTTTTCTTTCTTCGAGCTGTCTTTAGGGTAGTTCTGGACCTTGTGAGGACCACTTTGCACGTCTTTGGCAATGCCTTGTTTGTCCTTGGCTATGTCATAACCTTGGTTAAGGGTTACTGGTTTCGGTGAATCACTTGCAAAGGAACTTTTTTTTTTTTTAAGGTGGATAAAATGTTTATAAAAGATAAGCCTCCGGTAAAGTAACCTTGCTTCGTTTTCAGAGCTATCCATGCTGAGTCCAGGCATGGAGAATGCTTTCTTTGCGCTATTCACTAAAGAGCTTCACCCTGAAGTCAGTCATCTAATGAAGAAACAAGCTAAAGCCAGGTGCAGTGGCTCACACCTCTGATCCCAGCATTTTGGGAGGCTGAGGCAGACAGATCACCTCAGGTTGGGAGTTCAAGACCAGCCTGGCCAACATGGTGAAACCAGGGAGGCAGGATTGCAGTGAGCCGAGATTATGCCATTGCACTCCAGCCTGGGCAGCAGAGCAAAAAGGGAAAGAAAAAAAGAAGCAAGCTACGTGCAAAGACCACCTAGCTAACTAGATTTGTCTCCAAAATATGACTTTCAGGCATTTAGCTGACTCTCGATACAGCTCGGAAAAGAAATTGACATCTATAAAGGAAATCTGTATTTTTGTTTGTTTGTTTGTTTTTTGAGATAGATTTTCGCTCTTGTTGCCCAGGCTGGAGTGCAATGGTACAATCTTGGCCCACTGCAACCTCTGCCTCCCAGGTTCAAGCGATTCTCCTGCCTCAGCCTCCCAGGTAGCTGGGATTACAGGCATGTACCACCACGCCCAGCTAATTTTGTATTTTTAGCAGAGACGTGATTTCTCCATGTTGGTCAGGCTGGTCTTGAACTCCCGACCTCAGGTGATCCGCCCACCTCGGCCTCCCAAAGTTCTGGGATTACAGGTGTGAGCCACCGCACCCAGTGGAAATCTCTATTTGACTCCCTTGCTGTGCCTCAACCACTAGAAACTTTTATAACGGGGAAACATTGGCTTTAAGTTTATGTAACAAACCTTACCTTCGTTTAAGATCATTCTGGCAATTTTGTCCTCACCGGGCCCTGTGCCCTTCTGTGTCCCGCCAAATCTGTGTTTAGATCTAATTTCTGTGTCTTTGGGATGTAAATTTTCACCAGGGTCATGTCTTTGGAAGTGCAAGTTTAGGGTTGCCTAGCTAGCAATTGTTTAGGACTTGATAGTCTGAAGGGGACAGAAAAACTATTTGAAAAGATGAAGAAACGGATAAAACTGGGCAACATGGAGAGACCTTGTCTCTACAAGAGATAGAAACAATGAGCTGTGCATGGGGCTGCACGCCTGAGTCCCAGCTACCCAGGAGGCTGGAGCAGGAGGACAGCTGCCTGGGAGGCAGAGGTTGGAGTGAGCTGTGAGAGCAGCACTGCTGTCCAGTCTGCATGACAGTGAGTCCCTATCAAAAAAAAAGAAAGAGAGAAATGTATAAAGCAATAAAGTCTGCTTCTGGCCGGGCGTGGTGGCTCAGGCCTGTAATCCCAGCACTTTGGGAGGCCAAGGCAGGTGGAAAACTTGAGGTCAGGAGTTCGAGACCAGCCTGGCCAACATGGTGAACTTCCATCTCTACTACAAATACAAAAATTAGCTGAGCATGGTGGCACATGCCTATAGTCCTGGCTACTTGGGAGGCCGAGGCAGGAGAATCTCTTGAATCCAGGGGCTGGAGGTTGCAGTGAGCCAAGATCACGCCACTGCACTCCAGCCTGGGTGACAGAGTGAGACCCAATCTAGAAAAATAAAAAAAAAGATGTGTGTTTTGGTAAATAAGTTGAAAGGAGGGAATAAATTTTTTTTTTTGGAGACTGTCTCGCTCTGTCACCCAGGCTGGAGTGCAGTGGCGCCATCTCGGCTCACTGTGACCTCCGCCTCCTGGGTTCGAGTGATTCTCCTGCCTCAGCTTCCTGAGTAGCTGGGATTACAGCGGTGTACCACCACGCCCAGCTAATTTTTTTTGAATTTTTAGTATACACGGGGTTTCACTGTGTTAGCCAGGATGGTCTCGATCTCCTGACCTCCTGATCTGCCCGCCTTGGCCTCCCAAAGTGCTGGGATTACAGGCATGAGCCACTCCCTGTACCTGGCCTAAATTAATGACTTTTATTTTGTAGTAACCTGTGAACCTATTTTGATCATGTGTTTTAAACCTTACTTATTTTAATATCAAGTGTTTGAACCTTTAAATTTGACATACTTCCCAAAATTAAATTTCAATTTCTTTTTTGAGACAGGGTGTCACTCTGTTGCCTAGGCTGGAGTGCAATGGTATAATCTAAGCTCATTGCAACCTCCATCTCCCAGGTTCAAACGATTCTTCAGCCTCAGTCTCCTGAGTAGCTGGGACTATAGGTGCACACCACCATGCCTGGCTAATTTTTGCATTTTTAGGAGAGACAGGGTTTCACCATGTTGACCAGGCTGGTCTTGAACTCCTGACCTCAAATTATCCACCCACCTCGGCCTTCCAAAGTGCTGGGATTACAGGCATGAGCCATCACCCCTGGCTGCCAAAATTAAAGTTCAAATTTAAAAACATATTTTACAGAGTTCCCAAAATTAAATTTCAAATTCTAAGATTAAATCTTTTTGATCTGAACTAACTTGGACACAAGAAATAGGAACGCTGGAAGTTCAAGAGAGAAATCTGGACTTATTTGGTATGTTAAAATCGTATATGGAGTATTGTCAAATAAGAAATGATGTTTAAGTTTCTTTTTTTTTTTTATTTTGAGACGGGGTCTCATTCTGTCGCCCAGGCTGGAGTGCAGTGGCGAAATCTTGGCTCATGGCAACCTCCACCTCCTGGGTTCAAGCGATTCTCCCGCCTCAGCCTTCTGAGTAGTTGGATTACAGGCGTGCGCCACTACACCCGGCTAATTGTTGTATTTTTAGTAGAGATGGGATTTTGCCATATTAACCATGGCTGGTTTCAAATGCCTGACGTCGTGATCAGCCCGCCTCGGCCTCCCAAAGTGCTGGGATGACCAGCATAAGCCACCGCACCCGGCTGGTGTTTAACTTTCTTTGAGTTATATTTGTATAAATGTGTTATTAATATGTGTTCCAAAATCGTATGAGATTCTTAAAATGACATGTCTTGGTATTTGTTTTCAGTGACAATTTTGTTAAATTTTTGCACATCACAGAAATAACCAAGTTTCCTTGTCAGTTGCATTTTTCTTTTTTCTGGAGTCTAGCTCTGTTGCCAGCCTGAAGTGCAGTGGCACCATCTCAGCTCACTGCAAACTCCGCCTCCCCACTTCGGGCGATTTTCCTGCCTCGGCCTCCCAAGTAGCTGAGCTTACAAGTGCGTGCCATCACACGCAGCTAATTTTTGTATTTTTAGTGAAGATGGGGTTTCACTGTGTTGGCCAGGATGGTCTCGTGATTCGCCCACCTCAGCCTCCCAAAGTGCTGGGATTATAGGCAGGAGCCACCGCGCCTGGCCGGTCAGTTGCATCTTTAACCGTGGCTAGTCTAAGTCTTTTTGTTATCCACAGACAATTATTGTTTTACTTTGATTCTCAAAAAGTGGTTTATAATCAGCTACAGTCCAAAATTTGCTTCTTAAGGAAATTCACAGAAAAGGATTCTGACAAGTAGTCTTGAGTACAGGTATTGAGAACATTTATTTATCAAATATTTGTTTGTTTCTGTTTTTTGAGACAAGGTCTCACCCTGTCACTCGGGCTGGAATGCAGTGGTGTGAACACGGCTCACTGCAGCCTCAGCCTCCTGGGCTCCAGCATTCCTCCTGCCCCAGCCTCCCGAGTAGCTGGGACTCCAGGCAAGCACCATCATGCTCAGCTAATTTTTAAATTTTCTGTATAGACAGTCTTTCTGTGTCACCCAGGCTGGTCTCAAACTCCTGACCTCAGGTGATCCATTTGCCTTGTCCTCCCAAAGTGCTGGTAAAATAGGAGATTAGGGAATTAGGGCAACAAAGGGTTAAGGCATAAGCAAAGGAGCAGTGGGGGCAGCAGGTTCTAGGCAAGATTAGGCAGCACACAGGCCACACCCTCACTCCTGTGATAACGAGAGGGGACTCCACTCTGCCTCCAATTGACCACACGTGGAATCTGCGCTTCAGCCTCTGATTAGTCACAGGCAATCCTTTACAGGGTGTAACCACGTGGAGGCCTCTAAAGGGCACGTGGGGTGTTACCAAGTTCTTTCAGCTAAATAAAAGCCCTGAAGAACATCATATCAGGGCTGCCTGAGCCTGCTCCCGCTCTGTGGGGTGTACTTTCGCTTTAATAAATCTATAGCTTCATCTTCTGTTGCTTTGTTTGTGCGTTTTGTTCAATTCTTTGTTCAACACACCAAGAACCTTAACTCACAGTCAAGACTTTCCATCTGGTAACACTGGGACTACAGTTATGAGCCACTGCACCCGCTGTGGTAACTTTAGGGATCATACCACTGAACTAGGTAAAAACTTCCAGAACTCTAATAAAGAACTGATGCATCAATGAAGATTGTGAACCCAACATCAACAGAACAAGAATAAATTACATAAGACTGAACCGACAGGGGACTACAATTATTTTTATGACGTTTGTTTGAAACATTGCTGATTTTTAAAACTATTTTATTTTCTAGGGACAAGAAAACTTTTTCTTTTAAGCTCTTTATAACTCAGGGCCATTGGGCAAAGTATACCTTTGTGAGCAAAATTGAAATTTCTCTCTACTGATTTCTCCAAAATTTGGACACTATTTGTGAATATTCTTATTTTATTGCACTACAGTTATCTGCATAAGTTCAATAAGACTATGTTTCCTTTGTAACCAGGCACATTGAAGACACTAGTAATTTTACCAAGGTTTTCACTGCAAGGGCATATTTTCAGATATGACCAGACTGTTTTGAGTAATTGAGGTTGACTTTATAGAGCCAGTAAAAAGCCCTGCGGAAAGATTGGTCTGGTACCTGGTTTATGTGGTTCCCTTGCAAGCTTCCTGATCTTGTGGTAAGGAAAGGATGTCACTTTCTGAAATGCCGAAGAACCTCAAGATATTTGGGACCTTGAGAAGAGAGGAATTCACCCAATTCATATAGCCTATACCTGTAGCACCTGGATGAATTGGGTGAATTCCTCCTGGGGAGGCTTTCAAAAGTCCTACCTGGATTCTTTATGAAAAATCTCCAGCAAAGCCAATTTAAAAGAGTCTATATGGGCTGGGCACAGTGGCTCACGCCTGTAATCCCAGCACTTTGGAGGTTCAAGGCGGGCAGATTGCCTGAGGTTGGGAGTTTGAGACCAGCCTGACCAACATGGAGAAACCCCGTCTCTACTAAAAATACAAAAATTAGCTGGGTGTGGTGATGCATGCCTGTAATCCCAGCTACTCAGGAGGCTGAGGCAGGAGAATCATTTGAACCCGGGAGGCAGAGGTTACAGTGAGCTGAGATCACGGCATTGCACTCCAGCCTGGGCGACAAGAGTAAGATTCTGTCTCAAAACAAACAAACAAATGAGCCTATGTGGCCATTCACTATGCCTGTTGCACTTTTTGCAAATAATCAGGCCAAGTATAATACTAAAACTTATTTTGCAAGCAAATCAGTCCTACTAAGATTTCTATTCGATAGAAATGCAGAACTGGAGAGAGAGAATTAATCTTTCAGAAGTAAACTATGGCACACCTGTTATTAGATTTCAGCCCTGACGACTGTTTTTGAGGTTTTATTGTCTTCCTACAATTTTTACTAAATCTCGAATTATTTCCTGGCCACAAGTCTCTAGAGAAGGACTGGGTTTTCATTTTCTTCATCGTGTTTTCAGTTGACTCCCTGATGGAAAAGGTTTTTCTTGTCATTCTGACATACGAACTCTTTGGTTGTGATTCTTTTTTATTTTTTACTTTTTTTGAGACAGAGTCTTGCTCTGTCGCCCAGGCTGGAGGGCAGTGGTGGGATCTCAGCTCACTGCAATCTCCGCCTCCCGGGTTCAAACGATTCTCCTGCCTCAGCCTCTTGAGTAGCTGGGACTGCAGGCGCCTGCCACCATGCCTGGATAATTTTTGTACTTTTAGTAGATATGCGGTTTCACCATGTTGGCCAGGCTGGTCTCAAACTCCTGACCTCAGGTGATCGCCTGCCTCAGCCTCCCAGAGTGCTCGGATTACAGGCACGCCCGGCTGGCTGGCTGTGATTCTTATGTAGACTTATATTTGGACTATTTGTCTCTTTTGTTCTTCCTTTCTTTTCCTTCCTTCCTTCCTTCCTTCCTTCCTTCCTTCTCTCTCTCTCTCTCTTTCTGTCAAGACATGGTCTGGCTGTCATCCAGGCTGGAGCGCAGTGGTGCGATCTTGGCTCACTGTAGCCTCTGCCTCTTGAGCTCAAGGGATCCTCCCACCTCAGCCTCTCAAGTAGCTGAGACTACAGGCACACATCACCTCTCCCAGCTAATTTTTGTATATTTTTGTAAAGACAGAATTTTACCATGTTGCCCAGGCTGGTCTCGAACTCCTGAGCTCAAACAATCCATCCACCACGGCCTCCCTAAACGCTGGGATTAGGTGTGAGTCACCACACCTGACCCATTTTACTCCTGAGAAAACTAAGCTCATGATATTCTGAAGACTAGGGACAAAGCGACGGCAGCTATGTAAATCAGACAGAGGTCTAATTTTTGCCACTCTGCGATACCATCCTAATTTGGCTTTTGGTGCTCTTAAAATTCCTCTTTGAGACGTATTCTTCCCCGGCACCCCACAGCGTCAGACAGAAGCAGCCAGGGATGAGCCTTGCTAGAGGTACAAGGCTAAGGCTGAGGAGTGAACATGAGTTCACTTGTGATGCTTTTTTTTGAAAGCTCTTGATGAAAAGGAGGGAGACGAGCCAAGAAAAGTAGCTCAGAGAAGTCTTAGCTGTGTGAAGTGTGAAAAATTCATCAGGCCCCGAGAGATGGGAGCATGAGACTCCAGCACTCCTCATGCCTGCGCACACATCCTGCCCCAACGTTGTTTAAAGGCATTTGTTCCTGTTTCCTGCCTCACTCATGCTGTCCATGTTCCTGGGATTTGTGATACAAAGG
>PVKP010017401.1:33050-46447 GCA_004027715.1 Plecturocebus donacophilus
TTGGCCAGGCTGGTCTCGAACTCCTGACCTCAGGTGATCTGTCTGCCTCGGTCTCCCAAAGTGCTGTGATTACAGGTGTGAGCCACCACGTCTGGCCAAAAAGTTTTAATTAGCCACATGTAGCTATGAGTGCCTGTAGTCCTAGCAACTCAGGAGGCTGAGGTGGGAGGATTGCTTGAGTCCAAAAGGTAGAGGCTGCAGTGAGCTGTGATCATGTCACTTCACGCCAGCCTGAGCAACGGAGCAAGATCTTGTCTCTGAAAAGAAATAAACAAACAGACCAGGTGCCGAGGCTCACGCCTGTAATCCTGGCACTTTGGGAGTCCCAGGTGGGTGGATCACTTGAGGTCAGGAGTTCGAGACCAGCCTGGCCAATATGGTGAAACCCCATCTCTACTAAAAATACAAAAATTAGCCGGGCATGGTGGCACATACCAGCTGCACAGGAGGCTAAGGCAGGAAAATCGCTTTGAACCTGGGAGGTAGAGGCTGCAGTGAGCCGAGATTGCACCACTGCACTTCAGCCTGGGTGACAAAGACGCCATCTCAGAAAAAAAGGAAGTAGGAACATTAGGAAGATAGAGATGGGGTATGTGGAGACCCGGGCCTGACCCCGTGCTCTCTGCCTGCCAGTTCTCCAGTCACGGCTGCCGCAGTCAGCTTCCCACAGGTACCACCTGACAGCCCTGCTTCAGAGCACCTGTGGCCGTCCGCTTCTGCCCGGAGCCCTCTCTAGCACAGATCACCTGCTGGAACCTCCCCGGTGGCATCTCAGATGAGACCTGGAGTGCAAGGGGTCACAGTCATGGGCAGCCCTTCGGTGATGGGATGGGAGCCAGGGGACACTGTCTCCACTCCTCTGTCCTGCCTGGCTCCTCAGAAGTCCCTAGAGGACAGCAGCCCCAGGTGCCCCGCAGTGCCAGCCCGATCCCACTCTCCGTAGTCCTCCGCTCCTGCTCCCTGGAACCACTCCCCAAACAAGCCACTGCATACAAGCCCTGTCTTTGGAGAGATCCAGCCTAAGACAGAAGAAGGTGATTATGGAAATAATTCTGGGTAGTGTTTCCAACACAGAGAGAGGGACCGACACCCTTTTTTCTGAGAACACTTATTGACCTTCTTTCTAAGCCCAGAGAAGTAGATAAAACTCAAGCTCCAAAGTGTGGGGACTTTGACTCTTTCCCTGCTGCTTTCCCAGTGCCTTCAGCCATGCCTCGCACATAGTAGGTGCCTAGGAAACCTGTTAAAGAAGGTGGGGGACGGAGGGGCTCCGCTGCTCTGGGTCACCCCCTGACTGGAGCCCCCTCTCTTTCTCAAGCAGAGAGGTCCTGGCTTCTGCACTCTTTGGTGTTGCCTCTGGAGGGTGCTAGAGCCTTGGAGACTGGGTCTGGGACAGGCAGGACTGGGTCTGAGGTGGACGATGCCTGGGGCTCAGCCTGGAGAGGAGGGGGAGGGGTGGGGTGGCTCCCCTGGGACTGGTCCCTGACGGGCCCCTGGCAGGTATCCAAAGGCGTGTGTTGGGAGCAGGGAGGAAAAAGCCTCATCTGGGCCTGTGTCCTGAGCCTGGCTGCTTCCCTCACTCTGGGATGAAGCTCATTGGCCCCTGGTAGGTGCGGGAGGGCTCTCGGGGTGCTTTGGGATTGAACCCAGAGCATGTCAGGGCCCTTGCTCCCTGAAGCCATCCCTGGGGAGGAGAGATCCTGGCAGCAGAACAGGCATTTGGAAATATCCAGGGGGAGGACCAGAGGTATGGGGCCTGAGCTCAGCCAGGGGACTCTGAGCCCCCACCCTCTGCGGAGTCCCCTCAGGCAGGAGGAGGGGAGGCCAGCCGAGGGTCTCCTTGGGGAGGGCTCAGCAGGATGGGGCCACACAGCCCCGGGAACCAGGCAGGCAGAGTGTGAACGGCTGCTGGCACTCGCTGTGTGTGAAGCTTCAGCTCATCGAAGCCTTGGACTTGTCGTCACTGCAAGTGAGGAAAGGGAGGCACATCAGGTACAAGCAGCATGGCCAAGGTTGCAGAGGGCGAGGGAGGGGCCGGGAACTGATCCCAGGCTGCCTGGCCTGGAGAC
This sequence comes from Plecturocebus donacophilus, assembly GCA_004027715.1. Classification (NCBI taxonomy): domain Eukaryota; kingdom Metazoa; phylum Chordata; class Mammalia; order Primates; family Pitheciidae; genus Plecturocebus; species Plecturocebus donacophilus. The sequence continues at coordinate 35,120 of PVKP010017401.1, forward strand.
GGCGCTCTCTCCCCGATGCCACGGATGGGAGATCGTACGGTAAGTGCCAGGAGGACAGGGCACTTATCCTCTTCATCACTCGGTGATTCATTGAAGAGCTGTTCCGTTAACCGCGTCTTTCCAGGCTTTCAGGAGAGCAGGCAGGACACTGGCCGCCAGCCCTGGAGCATCCTTGCAGAGGTGAGGGTTGCTCTATCTGGATGACAAGGTTACTTTCAGATGCAGTCTGAAGGAATGTGACTGTCAGTGGTGTCTGAGGCTGTCCCCACCGTCCCCGAAGCACTGTCAACACCAGCTTCCTGGCACCCAGCCGACACACACCTTGGAAAGGGCTCACTACCACCCACGGGCCCCGCTCCTGCAAGGGCAGAGATGAACTGGGCTCCCGGTTACTCTGGCGCTGAGTGCTAAGCCGCTAAATGCAGCCCAGGTTAGTCGGGTTTGGCTGGGACACCACAAATAATGCGGTCAGAGCCCTGGCACACTGCACATCCAGCCCCCACGCCCCTAGCTGCCTCTGGGAAAGTGCTGGATTGAAGCCCAAGCCTGCTTCCATGCGCTGCTGAGCTGGGCAGTCAAGCCCCAGCTTAGCCTCTACTGCCCTGACCGAGCTCCCGTCCTTGGTCAGGCTGCACGTGGCCGGTTGGCGGGGACAGGGCAGCCACGGATCAAGCCCACGAAAGGGACAGAGGCCAAGGGCTTTCCCAGGTTCAATCCACCTTCTCAGGACAACTGGTGCTCGGAGCACCACGTAGAGCTCCCAGCCCAACTCCACTCAGGGACACACGAGCCCACGCCTGTGGCCCACCCATCCCTGTGCTCAGTGAGGCTGCTGGGGCACCTTCCCCTTGGATAAGAGTTTAGAACTCTGAAGACTGTGCTGGACCAGATCTGCTCACCCTCACAGTGCATTTCAGGGGCATCTCAATGGCTCCCACCCTGGCATGGAACCCTCCTGTGCTGCCAGGATATCAGGGGGGCACTGGGCATTGCCAGGGGAAGATGGCGTTGCTATGGAGCCACTCTTGGTGAAGGTTGAATCGGTGACATTGGAAGTCTAGCTTTTCCTGAGGCTGGGGTCTGAATCTTGGTCTAGATCAGGGGTCAGCACATTTTTCTTGAAAATGCAGATAGAGCCGGGTGCGGTGGCTCACTCTGTAATCCCAGCACTTTGGGATGCTAAGACGGCGGATCACGAGGTCAGGAGTTTGAGACCAGCCTGGCCAAGAGACCATCCTAGGCAGCATGGCGAAACCCTGACTCTACTAAAAATACAGAAATTAGCTGGGCATGGTGGGGAGCATCTGTAATTACAGCTACTCGGGAGGCTGGGGCAGGAGAATTGCTTGAACCCAGGGGTCGGAGGTTGCAGCGAGCCGAAGATTTGCCATTGTACTTCAGCCAGGAGACAGACCAAGACTCTGACTCAAAAAATAAAATAAAATAAAATGCAGCTAGAAAATGTCTTAAGCTTTGAGGACCACATAGTCTCTGTTGCAATCATTCATTTGGGCCATTGTAGCACAAAAGCAAACACAGATAACACGCACATGAGTGAGCATGGCTGGGCTGCCATAAAACTTTATTTACAAAAGGAGGTGACGGACCAGGGTCCACAGCATCCCAGCCTTTGATGTAGATGGTGAACTAGCATGCACCTTCAGTTCCCTCTCCTGTAGGGATATGAGAGAAACCACAGAGAGAAACAGACTTCAGGAAAACAGTAAAATTAAACAAATGAAGTGAGACGTAGCCCCTCCTGGAGGCTGCAGGCTGTTTTGAACCTGCGTGTGTCTGGTGTACAGGGGTGAGTAGATGTGCGTGCAGATGTGTGTGTGGGTGGAGGCTGAGCGTGGCTGGAGGTGGCCGGGGTAGGATGCCAGAAGGAAGTAGTTTGCATTCAGCTCCTCTCTTACTAGTCTCTGGAGTTGCTGAGGGACCGTCACTGCTCAACACTGACCCTGGTGCAGGCTAAAGCAAAGGCAGCCTCTGCTAACCTCTGCCGGGGTGAGGCGCTGGGAGAACAGTGGGTCCGGCCGCTGCGGGCTTTCTCACTCCCACACTTGCCCTGGAAACACCCAGAACCAGCACTTTAGAACATGGGAAGCCACCTCCCCCAGTGCCACTTCCCAAGCTTCGGAAGGGGAAACTCTGACCTCAAACTCTGTTTGAAGAGCGATATAGCACAGGGGAGAGGTTGGCGGGTCTGGTGGTGCCTGGAAACCACAGGCTGGCATATTACCAGACAGAACCACCAATCCCACCAGGGGAAGGGCATGAGCTCACCAGTTCCAGGGGAGACATCTCAGGGGACAAGGACATCCCCTGGTGCTGAATTAGTGGAGCACACAGATGGAGAATACACACAAGAGAAACGCACGAGCAGACAAGAAAAGGCACTGGCAACAGGAAGTTACAAAAAACAACAGAAAGAGTAGATAGAAAATAACAATCGCCAGGCACGGTGGCTCCCGCCTGTCATCCCAGCACTTTGGCAGGCCAACGCGGGTGGATCACCTAAGGTCAGGAGTTCAAGACCAGCCTGGCCAACATGGTGAAACTCCGTCTCTACTAAAAATACAAAACTTAGCCAGGTGTGGCGGCACCTGCCTGCAGTCCCAACCACTTGAGAGGCTGAGGCAGGAGAATCGCTTGAACCAGGAGGCAGAGGTTGCAGTGAGCTGAGACCACGCCACCGCACTCCTGCCTGGGTGCCAGAGCGAGGCTCCATCTCAAAAAAAGAAAAAAACAAAACAATAATCAAAGAAAGCCAGTAACAGGTGGGATGAATCATGCAAGGTATACGACTCAAGGATAAAGAGGTGAGAGACGAGATCCGCTGGGGAACTCTCTCCCGGGAAAGGTAAACCAGAAGAAACACGAACGACAGTGAAGTGTCTGAGCGTAGTGGTTCCCGCCTGTAATCCCAGCACTTTGGGAGGCCGACGCAGGCAGATGACTTGAGGTCAGGAGTTTGAGACCAGCCTGGCCAATATGGTGAAACTCTGTCTCTACTAAAAATACAGAAATTAGCCAGGCGTGGTGGCAAGCGCCTGTGATTGCAGCTACTCAGGAGGCTGAGGCAGGAGAATCGCTTGAACCCGGGAGGTGGAGGTTGTGGTGAGCCGAGATGGTGCCACTGCACTCCAGCTTGGGTGACGAATCCGTCTCAAAAAAAAAAAAAAAATACAAAAATTAGCTGGGTGTAGTGGCACGCTGGGCCTGCAGTCTTGGCTCCTTGGGGCAGGGGCCAAGGCAGGAGCAGGTTCGGAGGTGGGAGGACTGCTTGTGCCCAGGAGGTGGAGGCCACAGTGAGCTGCCATTGTGCCACTGCCCTCCAGCCCAGGTGACAGAGCGAGACCCTGTCTCAACAAACAAACAAACAAACAAACAAGACAAAAACAAAAAAACGTAAGTCAGGTTGCTCTGCAGGTGGTGCTGGAGAAAATGACTCTTTACTTAGAGAAAAATACAACTGGATTCCCACCCAACAGCACATGCTAGAGTGGCCGCTAAATATAAAGACAAAATGTGAAGGTAAAAAGACAGTTACTAGAAGACGGCATAGGGGAATATTGTTGGGATCATGAAACACTTTTAAGGCCAGGCGCAGTGGCTGGCACCTGCAGTCCCAACACTCTGGGAGGGTGAGTCAGGAGGACCACTTGAGGCTAAGAGTTTGAGACCAGCCTGGGCAACATACAGCTCTTAAAAAAAATTTTTTTTTTGTCCTGGCACGTTAGCTCACACCTGTAATCCCAGCACTTTGGGAGGCCGAGGTGGGTGGATCACGAGGTCAGGAGTTCAAGATCAGACTGGCCAAGATGGTGAGACCCCATCTCACTAAAAATATAAAAATTAGTCCGGTGTGGTGGTGGGTGCCTGTAATCCCAGCTACTCGGAAGGTGGAGGCAGAAAATTGCTTGAACCTGGGAGGCGGAGGTTGCAATGAGCCGAGATCATACACTCTGGAGGTTGCGCTCCAGTCTGGGCTGGAGAGAGCCAGACTCTGTCTTAAAAAAAAAGACTTTTAAATGAAATTTCTCTCTTTTTTTAAACTTTTATTTTAGTTTGGGGGTACATGTGAAGGTTTGTTACATAAGTAGACTTGTGTCATAGGGGTTTGTCGTACAGATTATTTCGTCACCCAGGTATTAAGCCCAGTACCCAGTAGTCACCTTTTCTGCTCCTCTCTCTCCTCCCACCCTCCACCCTTGAGTAAACACCAGTGTCTGGGTTTCCATCTTTGTGTTATTAGTTCTCATCACTCAGCTCCCACTTACAAGTGAGAACCTGCAGTATCTGGTTTTCTGATCCTGCATTAGTTTGCTAAGGATAACAGCCTCTAGCTCCATCCATGTTCCCGTAAAAGACATGATCTTGTTCTTTTCATGGCTGCATTAAATGAAGTTTGAAAGGCACAAAACGTAAACACCAACCCCTCCCTCACCACAAAAATCCCTTGATGAATTTGATTACACTAAAATGAAGGAGTTTTGTTTAGTGAAAGACTCCTTGGACAAACTTGATAGAATAGGAGAAGCTGTCTGTCGTGTCTAAAGCCAACAAGAGATCAATATCTAGAAGAATGAAGATCTGCAAATCAACAGAAAGTAGGCAGCAACACCAAAGAAAATAGCCCAGGGTGCAGCCATTAAAAGGAACGTGATCATGTCCTTTGCATGGACATGGGTGGAGCTGGAAGCGTTAGCCTCAGCAAACTAACACGGGAACAGAAAATCAAACACCGAATGGTCTCACTTAGAAGTGGGAGCCGAACAATGAGAACACCTGGTCACATGGCGGGGATCAGCACACACCGGTGCCTGTGGGGGGGGTGGTACCGGGGAGGGAGAGCACCAGGAAGAATAGCTAAGGGACGCTGGGCTTAATACCTGGGTGGGATGATCTGTGCAGCAAACCACCCTGGCACACGCTTACCTGTGTAACAAACCTACACATCCTGCACATGTACCCCAGAACCTTAAAGAAAAGTTGAAGGGGGGGCGGGTGTCAAGGCGGGTGGATCACCTGAGGTTAGGAGTTTGAGACCAGCCTAGCCAACCTGGTGAAACCCCGTCTCTAAAATATAAAAAAATTAGCTGGGCGTGGTGACAAGCGCCTGCAATCCCAGCTACTCAGGAGGTTGAGGCAGGAGAATCGCTTGAATCCGGGAGGCGGAGGCTGCAGTGAGCGGAGATCGCGCCTCTGCACTCCAGTCTGGATGACAGAGGGAGACTCCGTCCAAAATAAAATAAAGCCATTTCCTCTCCTCTAAGTGGTCTCCACCCCGCTCCCCTGCCCTGCGGATCGGGTGTGCAGACTCCGGGAACTTCCCCCCGCGACGCCCCGGCGCGCCAGTGGCTATGCACACTGCGCTGTGGTCCTTTTTTGTGGTCGGTTTACTCCCTGTCCCGCTGGGGACCGAGGGAAGAGGGAAAGGCTTCCCGGGCCAGCTGCGCAGCGACGCCGGGGGCTCCTGGGCACGCCTCTGTGGCCGACGCGCGGGGCGCAGCAGGAATCGGGGCGGGCGGGAGCTCGCGGGACCCTCCGGGGGCGCGGCCGGCGCGGTGACTCAGCATCGGGGCGGAGCGGGGCGCCATCACCCTATAAGGCTCGGAGGTCGGAGGCCTGCGCTGGAGTTTTGCCGCCGCCATCTGCACCACCAGTGAGTCCGCGCGTACCGCGTCCCAGGGGTGGGGCTCGGAGCTCCCAGCATGGGGCCCACCCCCAACATCAGGCCCGGGCTCCGGGCAGGGCCCCTCGCCTACACCCAGACGTCCCCCGTGCCGTTAGCGGCTCTCAGGGAGCCCGGAGCGCCCAGGGCAGGGATGGGACCCCGGGGAGGGTAGGCCGCGCGCGCCGCGCCCGGGCACCCTCCCACGGCTCCAACAAACTCTTTGTCCGCCGCAGTGCCGCCCTACACCGTGGTCTACTTCCCAGTTCGAGGTAGGAGCCTGTGTTGGGAGGGAGGGAAGGCAGGGCTGGGGGCTGCGCCACGGCCCCTCGCCCAGCCGGGAAGATCCCAACCCCCTCCATCCCTCCGTCCCTCGGCCCGCACCCCGGGCCTCCTTCCCTGTGCCCCGCCTGTCCCGCCGTGCCGGCCCCTCCCCGGCGCTGCGTGAAGTCTTTGTTGGAACCTCTGTTCCGCTGTTCCCTCCCTGCACTCCTGGCCCTCGGCAACCACGAGTCCCCACACCTCGTGCTCCTCTCCCCGCCCCCCGCAGGCCGCTGCGAGGCCATGCGCATGCTGCTGGCGGACCAGGGCCAGAGCTGGAAGGAGGAGGTGGTGAGCATGGAGACCTGGCAGCAGGGCTCACTCAAAGCCTCTTGCGTGAGTGGCCATGCCCGGAAAAGGCGGGGAGGGCAGGGCCTTAGGGGGCCGTGACTAGGATCCCGTCGGCGAAGCTCAGTGCCCCTCCCTGAGCCATGCCTCCCCCCACAGCTGTATGGCCAGCTCCCCAAGTTCCAAGATGGAGACCTCACCCTGTACCAGTCCAATGCCATCCTGCGTCACCTGGGCCGCACCCTGGGTGAGTCCCACTGAGGCTACCTAAAGCTTGCCCGAGGTCAAGCCTGGGTGCCTGCAATCCTTGCCCTGTGCCAGGCTGCCTCTCACCGAGCTCTGAGCACCTGCTGTGCCGCAGGCTCCCATCCTTCCATGCACATCCTCTTCCCCTCCTCCGAGGCTGGGGCCCACAGACAGCCCCGTGGCTGGCCCATCCCCGTGACTGTGTGTTGATCAGACTAACACAGGCACCCAGTCACGCTGCCTGCTCCCGCCCCACCCATCCCAACCCCAGGGCTCTATGGGAAGGACCCACGGGAGGCAGCCATGGTGGACGTGGTGAATGACGGCGTGGAGGACCTCCGCTGCAAATACGCCTCCCTCATCTACACCAACTACGTGAGCATGTGCACCAGGGTTGGGCACTGGGGGCTGAACAAAGGAGTTTCTTGTGCCCTCACCCCCTACCTCCCACGTGGCTCGGGCTGACCTCTCCTTGGGTCAGGGTGCAGGGGCTGGGTCAGCTCTAGGCCAGGGCCCAGGGGCCTGGGACAAAACACAATGTGCGCCCTCATTGGCTGGGGCATGAACCAGTCAAGTACACAAACAGGGTTGTGAGGGAGAGTGCAAAGACAGGGACCTACAGCAGCTGGTGGTTTCTGATCTCCTGGGGTGGTGAGGGCTTCCTAGAGCAGCCAAAAGAGGAGGGGGATCTGTCACCAGTTTTTGGATGGAGCACAGAGCACATTTGGGGATCTGGGACCAGTTTAGCAGAGGCAGAGTGTATGTGTGTGCGTGTGTGTGTGTGCGTGTGTACGTGTATGTGTGTGCACATGTGCGTGTATATGTACGTGTGTATGTGTGCACGTGTGTGTGTACACTTGCATGTGTCGGGGGGTGGATGAGGAGATGGAGTGGGCAGGTAGCAGGCCCAGGTCCCGAAGGCCTTGAACCCACTGGTATGGAGTTTCCTGAGGGTAATGGGGGCCATCGAGAAATCTGAACCGGGCTGTGTCTGAATGTGAGGTCTAGAAGGATCCTCCAGAGAAGCCAGCTCTGAAGCTTTTGCAGTAATCCAGTGAGAGATCCCAGCAAGGATGGACAGGCAGAATGGAATAGAGATGAATCAGCAGCTGATATGGACCAGACTTGGTACTAGCCTGGTTGTGGGCAGTGAGCAGAGGAGAATCTGGGACTCCAGTCTCTGGCCCGGGACGGACAGAAGGAGGAGTCTCAGGGTCTGGGCGGGATGAGAGTAGGGGATGACACACGGTCTCTGGCAGGAGGCCGGCAAGGATGACTATGTGAAGGCACTGCCCGGGCATCTGAAGCCTTTTGAGACCCTGCTGTCCCAGAACCAGGGAGGCAAGACCTTCATTGTGGGCGACCAGGTGAGCATCTGGCCCCATCCTGCCCCTTCCTCGCCACCCTCTGCTTACAGGTGGACACAGGTGTGAGCCATTCGTTCAGCAAAGCGGGGCAGCCCTAGAGGGTGGGCCCTCTGCCCCCCACTCCCCAAGCCTGCTCCCGCTGGCTGAGTCCCTGGCCCCCTGCCCTGCAGATCTCCTTCGCTGACTACAACCTGCTGGATTTGCTGCGGATCCATCAGGTTCTGGCCCCCAGCTGCCTGGACGCGTTCCCCTTGCTCTCGGCGTACGTGGCGCGCCTCTGCGCCCGGCCCAAGCTCAAGGCCTTCCTGGCCTCCCCTGAGCATGTGAACCGCCCGATCAATGGCAATGGGAAACAGTGAGGGCTGGGGGGGCTCTGAGTGGGAGGCAGGAACTGCTTGCCTCCCTTTTTTCAGGACCAATAAAATTTCTAAGACAGCTGCTGTGAGCACTGTGTTTCCTGGGAAGGGGCTCAAGGGTTCTCAGCTCTCAGCCTCGAGGTCGGCGGGAGGGCAGGGCAGAGGGCTGGAAAAGTCTCCAGCACAATCAGTGTCTTCCTGGAGCCCTCAGCCTGGCTGTATTTACTGAACCTCACAAACCAGAAGAGGGAAAAACAGAGAGAGAAACGAAGAGAAATAACCATGCCACTGTCCTGGAGCGCCCATCACACGGTGTAGAGAAGTCTCACAGAAACATGCCATCTCGGCCCAGCAGGCAGGCAGCTGGCAGAGGGACAGACTCCAGGATGGGGTGGGGGAGTGAGGAGGGATGTGAGGAGTTCCCTGTCCTGGGACTTGGAATTAGCTGCGTAGCTCCGAGCAGCCCAGGTTGGTGGGAGGGTCATTCTTGGATCGGCGCTCTGCTGGCCTCCTGTGGCCTTGTGAGTTTTGGTGCATCCGAGGCAAGCAATGACACTACTATATGAGGATTCTCCAGAGAAGCAAAGCCGATGAGATGCCGCAGGGCAGCCAACATTGCATCTCTGTCCTTTTAGGGTTTTTTGTCTGGGCCTAAGAACTAAAGACATGAGCAGGAGGAAAGCATTCTAGTTTATCTAGGCCGGGGACAATGGCTCACACCTGTAATCCCAGCACTTTGAGAGGCCAAGGTGGGTGGATCACTTTAGGTCAGCAGTTCAAGACCAGCCTGACCAACATGGTGAAACCCCATCTCTACTAAAAATACAAAAATTAGTCTAGCGTGGTGGCGGGTGCCTGTAGTCCCAACTACTTGGGAGGCTTGAGGCACAAGAATTGCTTGATCCTGGGAGGCAGAGGTTGCAATGAGCCGAGATGGCCCCACTGCACTCCAGCCTGGGCGACAGAGTGAGACTCAGTCTTGAAAAAAAAAAAGGCCAGGCAAGGTAGTACATGCTTGTAATGTGTAATCCCAACACTTTGGGAGGCCAAGGCAAGTAAATCACCTGAGGTCAGGAGTTCAAGACCAGCCTGATCAACATAGTGAAACTCCATCTCTACTGAAAATACAAAAAATTCGCTGGGCGTAGTGGCACACACCTATAATCCCAGCTACTCTGGAGGCTGAGGCAGGAGAATCCCTTGAACAGAAGGCAGAGGTTGCAGTGAGCCAAGATCACGCCATTGCACTCCAGCCTGGGTGATGAGTGAAACTCCGTCTCAAAAAACAAAAACAAATTTAAGACAAGTTTTACATGACACGGAAGCCTTCTTAAGGAAATCAGGGCCCAAAGATGCAGTCAGAGTTGAACACTTAGATCTTGAGTCGGACAAAGAGCAGGAAATTGTGAACAGGTGATAGGGCCAAGGGGGTTGAGTAGGGCAGTTAACTGGGTAGAGGAGTGACTGGGAAGATGGGGGTTAGTTAATGAAGTTTTCCATCCTTGATGGTAAGAAGGATAGTTTCCTTCCAGTATAGGGAGGGCGTGTTTCACATGGGAATTTCATCTCCACCTTTTAAGAAGACAGAAGAAGATCAGAGTGATCTTGCACCTGTTGTTTTTCTTTTTTCTTCCCTTTTTTTTTTGAGACGGAGTCTTGCTCTGTCACCAGGCTGGAGTACAATGGTGCGATCTTGGCTCACCACAACCTCCACCTCCTGGTTTCAAGGGATTCTCCTGCCTCAGCCTCCCGAGTAGCTGGGACTACAGGTGTGCGCCACCACGCCCGGCTACTTTTTGTATTTTTAGTAGAGATAGGGTTTCACCATGTTGGTCAGGCTGATCTTGAACCCCTGACCTGGTGATCCACCTGCCTTAGCCTCCCAAAGTGCTGGGATTACAGGTGTGAGCCACCGCACCTGGCTGCACCTGTTGTTTTTCAAATCAAAATAGTCAAGATGCCAGAGCGGCATATATATATATATTTACTCTTGTCACCCAGGCTGCAGTGCAGTGGCTTGATCTTGGCTCACTGCAACTTCTGTCTCCCGGGTTCAAGCGATTCTCCTGCCTCAGACTCCTGAATAGCTGGGATTACAGGCATGCGCCACCAGGTCCAGCTAATTTTTATTTTATTTTATTTTATTTTATTTTATTTTATTTTATTTTATTTTTATTTTTAGTAGAGATAGGGTTTCACCATGTTGGCCAGGCTGGTCTTGAACTCCTAATCTCAAGTGATCCACCCACCTTGGCCTCCCAAAGTGCTGGAATTACAGGTATGAGTCACTGCCCCCAGCGCAGAGCGGTGTATTTTGGGGTAGCATGCCCACAACGCCTTCATTTCCTTCCATCTGAAACTTAAGAGTTTCACATATTGAAAGCTGAGTTGATGCCTATGGAGATAACTGGTTACCAGCTTAGTGGCAAGAGGTCTGAAAAGGGGGAGAAAAACAGATTACAATGGGAATTAAGAAAAGAACAAATCTAAGCGCATTTTCCCATATGGAGATAAACCAATCTCTCAGCCCCAGGAACAGATGAGTCCAATAAAATGGTTGAGCCTCATTTATACGACACAGCGTTTACCTTGTTTGTTAAAAGGTGCAGAACAGACACCGTTTGCCCCAAGTGATTTACACAGTAGTAGCATTTGTCCCCAGTGATGTTGGATATGATAGAGGCTTCTGATTGGGGCACTTCCAGTGTTTGCATAGTGAGATTGAACGCTTGCCCTAATACTATGGAAAGAGTTAAGATTGCCTTTTCCAACTTATACAGTCCAAATCCTGGAAAAAGGGATCTCAATCCTGAAATGAATGGTGAGATTTCTAATTCGTGCATGGGGAAATAATTTGGGCAGAAGTGTGGATGTCAGGGCAGAAGCAATCTTCTAGTTCCTTAGGTAGGAGGAGCTAGTTCCCAACTGCAAATGGGCCCCATGGGATGAAAAGGAAGGATCAGCCAAAGGGTCAAAAGAAAGGGGCCACAGGAAGCCCATTCGGCCCAACGAATAATCTGCCTCAAAAATTGTTTGGTGCCCTTTTTAAAAGTGTGTGGGAGAGATCCAAGAT
>PVKP010017402.1:0-11859 GCA_004027715.1 Plecturocebus donacophilus
ATGCTTCGTGAAGTTCTCATGTTGTGTTTTTCAGCTCCATCAATTCACTTATGTTCTTCTCTAAGTTGTCCATTCTCGTTAACATTTCGTTAAATCTTCTTTCAAGGTTCTTAGTTTCTTTGCATTGGGTTAGAACATGTTCTTTTAGCTCACAGAAGTTTCTTATTATCCACCTTCTGAAGCCTGATTCTGTGAGTTCGTCACACTCATCCTCTGTCAAGCCTTGTTCTCTTGCTGATGAGGAGCTGTGATCCCCTGTAGGAGGAAAGGCATTCTGATTTTGGGTGTTCTCAGCCTTTTTGCACTGGTTTCTTCCCATTTTTGTAGATTTATCCACCTGTCGTCTTTGTAATTGCCGACTTTCAGATTGGGTCTCTGAGTGGACATCCGGCTTGTTGGTGATGAAGTTTTTTCTGTTTCTTAGTTTTCCTTCGGGGGGCGCCCCTTCCGCACAGAGCTGGGCCTTCCCGTGTTCAGCTGTGCTTGCTCTCAGTCCTCAGCGCTTCCAATTGCTGTTCTCCTTGTGGGGATGGGACCAGCCGAGCCCAACTAAAAGGGCATCCAGTCCCGTACAATCCGCACCAAGAAGCGCCGCACCGGCCAAAAGAGTCACACTGGCGTCCCGGGTGGCTCCTTTGCCGGGAATCTCCCAGTCTGTGGGCATGAAAAATTCGTCTGCAATTGCGGCATCCACTTGCTCTCTGCACTTTCACTGGGAGCTACGATCCGGAGCTGCTGCTACGTGGCCATCTTGGATCTCTCCAATGAAACTCTTAAAGAAGATTTAACAATTCTGTGAAAGGAGGCTGTCCACTACAGCCTCATTTCAGCTTTGTTCACCAAAAAATGGGGGCCCTTTAAAAATAATTATATTTCAGTAAAGTGGTCCTGTTTTGACTTGCAGTAAAACTTCTTTCAAATTAACTTAGCTTATTATTCAAAATGTTCTCCCAAATCAAATCTTAATAATTCTTAGACATCAGCTGGTTTGAGAACTGTCATTGATGACTGAGGTCTCCCATGCTGAGTCCAGGTTAATTTTGATGTTAACACACTACTTTGGTATAAAGATTTCTGCAAGCATATCAGTTAATATACCAAATCAGAAACCATGTAATCTAACGAGCACAATTTCTATACCTAGAGTAATTGGAACAAACTTTAGCCAGTGAATTGTCTTGAAATGTAAAATTAATTTAAAAATAGAACTTGTAGGCTGGGAGTGGTGGCTCACACCTGCAATCCGAGTACTTTGGGAGGCCAAGGTGGGTAGACCACTTGAGACCAGGAGTTTGAGACCAGCCTGGTCAACATAGTGAAACTGTCTCTACTAAAAACACAAAAATTAGCCGGGTGTGGTGATGCACACCTGTAATCCCAGCTATTCAGGAGGCTGAGACAGGAGAATTACTTGGACCAGGGAGGCAAAGGCTACAGTGAGTCAAGATTGCACCACTGCACTCCAACCTGGGTCACAGGGTTTTACTTGGATGGCAAAACATCCCGAGTAAAAGAAGAAACAGACACTTCAAGTTCACTAAAGATATCTGAATGGCTAGTAAGTGTATGAAAAAGTACTATTCATTGTCCGGGAAAGCAAATTAAAACCAGAAGATACAACTACAGACACAACTGGTAAAATTATAGACCTGACAACAGCAAATGATAAGGAGGTGGACCTACTAGAACTCTGGGACAATGTAAAACAGGATGACCATTTAGGAAAGTCTATCACCTTCTAGTAAAATGTAAAATACTTCAACTCAGGATATTCTCACTCCTAAATGCTTATCCAAATTATATGAAAATGTAGGTTCACAAAAAGGTTGTACAACATGTTCATATCTTTATTCATGATAGCCCCAAACTAGAAACAGCCCATTGTTCATCAGTTGTTCACCTAACAGGTAAAACATTAAAATGTGGCATATTCATACACAGAATACTGCTCAGCCATAAAAAAGAATGAAGCTTAAACACACAGATGAATATCCAAACATGCTGAGTAAAATGAACTTACAAAATACATCCTGTATGAATAAGTTCATTATATGAAGTTCTAGAATAGGTAAAATAAACCTACAGCGAACAAAATCCTAACAGTAGCTGCCAGAGGAGGGTGCAGGAATTGACTAGGTGGAAAAATTCAGATGTAACACAAATGCTCCAAACTTAGGGGTTTGGGTTACACACTTTTTACATCAAAACCCATCAAATGAGGCTGGGTGTGGTGGCTCATACCTGTAATCCCAGCACTTTGGGAGGCATACGCAGGACAATCACTTGATGTCAGGAGTTTGAGACCAGCCTGGCCAACATGGCAAAACCCTATCTCGAATAAAAATACAAAAATGAGAGCCGGGTGCAGTGGCTCACACCTGTACCAGCACTTTGGGAGGCTGAGGCAGGTGGATCACAAGGTTAGGAGTCCGAGACCAGCCTGCCCAATATGGTGAAACCCCCTTCTCTAATAAAAAATACAAAAATTAGCCAGGTGTTGTGGCGGGCACCTGTAGTCCCAGCTACTAGGGAGGCTGAGGCAGGAGAATAGCTGGAACCTGGGAGACAGAGGTTGCAGTCAGCCAAGATCAAGCCACTGCACTCCAGCCTGAGTGACAGAGTGACTTCGTCTCAAAAAAAGAAAATACAAAAAATTAGCCGGGCATGGTGGCGGGCACCCGTGTAATCCCAGCTACTCTGAAGGCAGGAGAATCCCTTGAGCCTAGGAGGTGGAGGTGGCAGTGAGCCGAGACCAGGCCACTGCACTCTAGCCTGGGCAATACAGCAAGACTTCATCCCAAAAAGCAAAAACAAAACAAAAAACTCATCAAATGATACACTTAACATTTATTCACCTTACTGCAAATCTCCCTCAAAAAACTCGTGATGGCTGGGTGTGGTGGCTCATGCCTGTAACCCTAGCACTTTGGGAGGCCAAGGCAGGCAAGTCAATGGAAGCCAGGAGTTCGAGACCAACCTGGCCAACATGATGAAACCCCATCTCTACTAAAAATGCAAAAATTAGCCAGGCGTGGTGGTGCACATCTGTAACCCTAGCTACTAGGGAAGCTGAGTCACGAAAATTGCTTGAACCTGGGAGGCGGAGGTTGTAGTGAGCAGAGATCATGCCCCTGCGCTCCAGCCTGGGTGACAAAGTAACTATCTCAAAAACAAAAAACTCCAATGACATGTATGCTGAAAGGATTAAAAGTAAGAAATAACTTTTAATCTTTAATAAACTTTTATAACTTACTTAGACATGCATATAGAAAAAAAGATGAGCCTGCAGGAGACAGGTATGTGATAAAGCACGGCAAAGTGCTACTTGTAGAATCTATGGGATGAGTATTGGCATCACCTGTTCTGTATGCTTGAAATTTTTTATATAAAAGTGTTGAAGGTAAAATTACACATATGATCCAACTGCAATGTATGGACTGTTTGGATGCTGATTCAAATACACTTTTAAAAAAATGACATTTCAAATCATAGATAATTGGTGATAACAAAGTATTACTATTAGGAATAATTTTAAATTCCTTTTTTTAGAGCTACATGATGAAATATTTACAGATGAAGTACTGTCTAGATTTGCTTTAAAATTGAAAAGTGGACTGGAATTAGAGACGAAAGAGGACTGACCACAAATTGATCATTGATGATTATATAGGTTTATTATTCTATTTCTGTATGTTTGAAATGTCCTATAATAAAGGGTTTTGTGTGTGTTTTTTTTTTTTTTTTAAAGAAAAACGAGAATGGAATATGAAGACAGTTCATAGAAAAGAAAATCCAGGCCAGGTGCAGTGGTTCACATCTGTAATCCCAGCACTTTTGGGAATCTGAGGTGAGCAGACTACAGGAGTTTGAGACCAGCCTGAGCAACATGGCAAAATCCCGTCTCTACAAAAAATACAAAAAAAAAAAACCCAGGTGTGATGGTATATGCCTGTGATGCCAGTTGTTGGGGAGGCTGAGGTGGAAGCATCACTGGGGCACAGGAGGTGGAGGTTGCAGTGAGCCATGACTGCACCCCTACATTCCAGCCTGCGCAACAAAGTGAGACCCTATCTCAAGAAAAAAACAGGGCTGGGCAGTGGCTCATGCCTGTAATCCCAGCACTTTGGGAAGCTGTGGTGGGTGAATCACCTGAGGTTAGGAGTTCGAGACCAGTCTAACCAACATGGCAAAACCCTCTCTCTACTAAAACTACAAAAAAATTTGGCCGAACAGGTAGTTCACGCCTATAATCCCAGTATTTGGGAGGCCGAGGCAAGCGGATCACATGAGGTCAGTTCTAGATCAGCTTGGCCAACATGTTGAAACCCCATCTCTACTAAAAATACAAAAATTAGCTGGACGTGGTGGCAGGTGCCTGCAATCTCAGCTACTCAAAAGGCTGAGGCAAGAGAATTGCTTGATTCCAGGAGGCGGAGGTTGCAGTGAGTCGAGACTGCACCACTGCCCTCCAGCCTGGGCGACAGAGCGAGACTCCATCTCAAAAAAAAAAGGAAATCCAAATAAAGAAAGGCTACCTTATAAAAGAATCCTATTTTTTTAACCTGTCAGATTGACAAAGAATAGATTGCTAATTTGTTATGTTGAGAGGCTATGGGGAAATGGCATTTGCATTATTGGTACTAACAACTTTATATATAAATTTAATTTTAGAAATAAAATGTAAGTGCGCATAATCTTATCATTTATCCTACAGAGAAATGTATATATGCACAAGATTATATAAGCTTATACAAGGTAATTCACTTTCGCATTACAATAGCAAAAGATTGAAGACAATTCATGCCATACAATCATTCAAAAAGAATGAGAAAAGATTTTAAATACTGACAGAAAATGACCTTTAGGATGTTTAGTAATGCAAATGCCATCTCCCCCTTGCAGCTCCTTAGAAGTAGCTAGGCTAAAGCAGGATATAAGCACTCTCACCATATACCCCAGTCCCACCATTCTTCTTGATAGTTTTACTACAAAGGAAGTTATAGACATAAGGAACCCAGACAAAAGAGGGAAATTCACCCTCACTGCCTCAATAGCAAACAGTGATGCACAACACAGTCTACCCAAATGTGGGGAGATGGAAGTGTCTTCCACTTGCATGGGAATAAGATTACTTCTACTGTTATGTGCTTCTCTTCCTTTCCCAGTAACTACATTCACCTTAGCAATCACTCATTTACTAGCCTAGATTATTAACAAAAACAAAAGACAGCATTCAAATACATAAGATGACTTCCCAATAATGGCCACCTTTTGTACAGAAAATTCAGCCTGTAGTGTGGCAAGAAGATACACCCTTTTAACCTTACCCATCATATAGCATTTTAATGCTTTTGCTTTCATTCTTTTCCGAGATGTGCAAATAAAACTCATTAGCTTCAAACAACTGCAAATGAATTCTTCACTACCCCAATCACAATAGACCCCACAGATCTTTTCCACAGCAAATTAGATACAAAATGTGAAAGAGAGAGAAACAAACATCACGTTCTAAACAATCCATACAACTAGGGACACCAGTTCTCATAGCTTGGCAACATTCAAGCATATATGAAAATGCATTTCCAACTAAGTAGTACTACTGATGATATTAAGCTGGTTAAGTCACGTTCACAGGATTTAAAAGAACACACACACGAAAATTAACCATTTCTTCTTATATTAATATATGAATACTTGAGGTAATAATATATTCAGTGACACACACTCCAATAATAAATACTCTTAGGTAATCTTCAGCCTGAAACAAATCTTCATTTATTGACTACTTACAGTACCGTGATTTCGCATCTTAGCTGGTAATCAAAGATGGTTATGTATTAAATAAGAGAAGACATAGTCTCTCTTCCAGATATCACCTCTCAGAAATCTGGGCAAATTTAATTTTAAGAACTAGAATTGCATCTCCTGGTGGCAGTCGTCACCCTGAGAACAGGAACAAGGCAAAGAAAGTATATAGGATTTTGATTCTCCTACACAGGTGCACATAAAGTTAGTTTATTAATGACTACATTTTGAAGCCAGCCATTTTGTCCAATATTTAAGTAACAAGCTGTTTAATATTAAAGCAGAATGTACTGCCACACTGACAGAAGTACAGCTTTATCCATAAACCCTTCACACAATTATACATTAAATGCTATTTTTATTTAAGCAAGGCACCCCTACTTGTTCTAAAATATGGGATGTGCTACTCCATTGTAAAAGCAAATGAGACTGATTGTTTCCTATCTAGAGCTGGTTTAAATTCAAATGAAGCCATTAATTTTCTCACCAGTCTGGACTGTTCTGACAGGTCACTTCACAGTTAAGACTAACAAACACCCTTAGGTTTACCCCAAATCAAAAAAAGTCAGGGAGGGACAGTTCAGACAACTTTTAAGTTAAGACTAGAATGCCCCTTAAGTAGATAGGCACCAACATTAAACACCTTTAGCACAAGGCTTAGAAAGGCAAAACATTTCTAAAGACATAAAACTGCCAAATTGTCATTTACACTCATTAAGCTGTGGTATTTATTTTTTGTTTTGATTTTTAAAAATTCCTAAGTAATCAAATACAGCAAAATTTAAAACTATTCTACCAAACCATATCAGTTCAAAGGTCTGAAACCTTTCTTTGCTTTGGTGAATGTTTAAAATAAATCACTGTTTCATCCATGAGAATTTTTACATCAGAGCACTCAATTCACAGGCAAAAAAAAAAAGAGTATTATTTTTTAAATGAAAGAGTTTAAGGAATACAGCTGAATAAAAATACATAGTCTTTACAATGGATAACATATCATCTATGAAAACAAACTGTCTAATCATATAAAATAAAGACCGTATTTTTAAATCAGATCCTGGACAGTTTAAACAAAAGTTTTAATTTGTGGTCTATTTCATAATCCCAAACTAGATCTTTCATTTCTTCTTCTAAACAGTCCATTATGAAATTTTTCTTAGAAGCAATTAACCCAAAACACCAAAATCAATTCCCCAGCAGTTGCTGCTAATAAACTGTAAGACTGGAACTGTGTATCCCATGTCCAAGATAGATGTGCAAATGAAATGCTTCTTGCTTCATTCTAAAAAAACAACAACAAAAAAAAAGGTTGCACATTTACTCAAGATGAAAAAGGATGGCACACATTCCCATACCATTTAAAATTGCAAGTTCAAATTTCGTGCAATTTATCTGATAAACCAAGTTAAAGTGAGAAAAAAACTAGTTAGGCATTAGTGTTTACAGGCTGGCATAAAAAAACAGAGTTTCAGAATATATTTTAAATAGATTTAAGCCATTATAAATACTTAACATCACAGAATTGTGGGACTTCATATCCAAAAATAGCAAGAGTAGGATACAGAAACAGAATGCCCATTTTTTTTGTTTTGTTTTTTGAGATGGAATGTCATTCTGTCATCCAGGCTGGCTGGAGTGAAGTGGCAAAATCTTGGTCACTGCCACCTCCACCTCCCAGATTCAAGTGATTCTCCTTCAGCCTTCCAAGTGGCTGAACTACAGGGTGCACCACACATGCAGCTCATTTCTGTATTTTTAGTAGAGACAGTTTCACCATGTTGGCCAGGCTGGTCTCAACTACTGACCTCAGGTTATCTGCCCACCTGGTCCCATGTGTTTTCAAGAAATATTACAGCTCAGTGTCTCAAAAGAATGAACCATTACACGTAGAAAAGTGACTGCAATGCAACAGTAATTAAAATACTTTAAGGGAAAAAAGACACCATATATTTAATCAAGGGAAGGAACATTAAGACATATTTAGCAAATCTCACAGGTAAATTAACACTATAAAATTATGTACTAAAGCAAAAAAAAAAAGTCATTTTAGGAAAATGAAACAGTGACACATTAACTGTGTATATACGGAAGACACATTCTGGTTTCACATGTATTCTTTTAAAAATACCTTAAAACAGGCTGGGGGTGGTGGCTCACACCTGAAATCCCAGCACTTTGGGAGGCTGAGGCTGGCAGATCACTTGATGTCACAAGTTTGAGACCAGTCTGGACAACATGGTGAAACCCCATCCCTACTAAAAATTAAAAAATTAGCCAGACATGGTGGCGGGTGCCTGTAACCCCAGCTACTCGGGAGGCTGAGGCAAAAGAAGCTTGAACCCAGGAGGCAGAGGTTGCAGTGAGCTGGAATTGTGCCACTGCACTCCAGTCTGGGCAAAAAGAGTGAGACTCCATCTCAAAAAAAGCAAAAAAACAAAAAAACAAGAAAAAAACCTGAGAAAATGTGTTTAAGTGGGGGGGAAAAAAGCTAATGCAAGTCATATATTCAGTCTATTATGATTTATAGCTACTAAGGTTGCTCAACTATTTTTTGGCACATGGCACAATGGATGTTAGAAATCATGCATAAAAATTCTATATGGAGATAATGCTCAAAGCTACTAGACAAATCAAATTGTAAGGAATTCTAGCTGGGCGCAGTAGCTTACACCTGCAATCCCAGCACTCTGGGAAAATGAAGCAGGTGAGTCACTCAAGGCAAGGAGTTAGTTCAAGAGCAGCCTGGCCAACATGGTGAAATTCCAATTCTACTAAAAATATAAAAAAATTAGCCAGGCATCGTGGTGGACGCCTGTAATCCCAGCTACCCAGGAGACTGGGGCAGGAGAATCACTTGAACCTGGGAGGCAGAGGTGGCAGTGAGCCAAGACTGCGCCATTGCAATCCAGCCTGCTCAACAGAGCAAGACTCTATCTCAAATAAAAATGAAAAAAAAAATAATAATGAAAATTTTCATTCCTTATATTGACACTTCAATTATCATGATTAGTTTTATCTTTATTAAAACGAATGGTACCAAAGTGGGGTGGCTCATTCTTCTAATTCCAACACTTTGGAAGGCAAAGGCAGCAAGATAACCTAAGGCCAGAAGTTCAACACCAGCCTAGTCAACATAGTGAGACCCCTATCTCCATAAAAAATTTAAAAATTAGCTAGACACGGTAGTACACACACCTGTAGTCCCAGCTACTCGGGAGGCTGAAGTGAGAGAATCGCCTGAGCCCAGAAGGCTGAAGCTGCAGTGAGCTATGATTGCACCACTGCTAGCCTGGGCAACAGAGCAAGACTTGGTCCCTAAAAAATTTGAGAAATGAAAAGAGAACGGTTTCCACCACATTATAAATTAGTAAGTGGATGATGAGTTTACCAATAGAAAATAATTTCCACAGTTGTACTTCTATTTTTTTTTTGAGTCTCATTCTATTGCCCAGGCTGGAACACAGTGGTGCAATCTCAGCTCACTGCAACCTCTGCATCCTGGGTTCAAGTGATTCTCCTGCCTCAGCTTCCTGAGTAGCTGGGATTACAGGTGCCTGCCACCATGCCTGGATAATTTTTGTATTTTTAGTAGAGATGGCGTTTCACCACGTTGGCCAGTCTGTTCTCAAACTCCTGACCTCAAGTGATCTGCCTGCCTCAGCCTGCAAAGTGCTGGGATCACAGGCACGAGCCACTGCACCCAGCCCACAGTTGTACCTTTTAAATTTACCGTATTATCTGGAGTCCCTGAAGTCTTATTTTCCTTTTGGACATGAATTCAGGAACAGTTCAATATACCTATGATCTGAGGACAATGAGAAAGATTAGTTTAAAAAGTTGAAAAGGCAGAAAAATATTACACTCATTTTTCACAGTTAAGACAGCAACTCAAACCCTTTGCCCTTTCCTTTTCCTAATTAAAAACAAAATTTAGTCTGGTGCCATGGCTCATACCTATAATTCCAGCACTTTGGGAGGCTGAATCACCTGAGGTCAGGAGTTTGAGACCAGCCTGGCCCACATAGTGAAACCCCATCTCTACAAAAAATAAAAAAAATTAGCCGGGTGTGGTAGCACGTGCCTATAGTCCCAGCTACTTAGGAGGCTGAGGCAGGAGAATCACTTGAACCTGGGAGGCAGAGGTTGCAGTGAGCCGAGATCACGCCACTGCACTCCTGACTGAGCAACAGACAAACCTCCGTCTCAAAAAACTACAAACAAAACGCAAAATGGACAAACAGGCTGGGTGCAGTCGCTCATGCCTGTAATCCCAGCACTCCAAGAGGTCAAGGTGGGTGGATCATTTGAGAGTCTGAGACCAAGAGAGCAAAACCTGTCTCTAATTAAAATACAAAAATTAGCCAGGCATGGTGGCAGGCACCTGAAATCCCAGCTCCTCAGGTGGCTGAGGCAGGAGAATCTAGGAGGCGGAGACTGTAGTTAGCCAAGATTGCCCCACTGCACTACAGCCTGGGTGACCAAAAATGAAAGAAAGAAAGAAATACGCAGGATAATTTGTAGACAAATTTTTTTTTAAAATATGGTGTTTTATCTGTTATCTTTAATTTACTAGTACTAAAAGAATACAAATTTCCCAAGGAAAAATTCTACAATCCCAAAACAGAAAGAGGTATTTGTAAGCAAAGACAAGCATCAGAAATGACAATGAAAGCCACAGGCAGGACTTACGAACATGGGACCGATCCTTGAGCATTGCTGCAACAGCATCCTCGTGGGTCTCAAAGTGCACATCAGCTTCTCCAGTGGCCTTCCCACTGGAGCTGTATTCCATGGTGATTCTAACAGGCTTCAGTGGAGCGAAAAACTAAACAACAAACAAAAGCAGTCAAGAGGAATATAATGGAAGTAAGCCTACCTAGAGGTCTGGTGGCTCTTGATCTTTCAGACTTTGATTCATATCCTTGACATATTTGTTTTTAGGAAATCCCTTTTCTAAGCAATAATATGTTTACACATCTAGGATGTCTTCTGGCTTTTCTAATTTTTCTCAGAACTCAGTTATATTTCAAATACCTGCTCTCCACAAGCACAGTGGCTCACACCTGTAATGTCAACACTTTGGGAGGCCGAAGTGAGCAGATCACTTGAGCTCAGAAGTTCAAGACCAGCCTGGACAACATGGTAAAACCCTGTCTCTACTAAAAATACAAAACTTAGCCAGGCGTGGTGGCGCATGCCTGTGATCCCAGCTACTCGGGAGACTGAGGCAGGAGAAATGCTTAAACCCAGGAGGCAGAGGTTGCAGGGAGCCAAGGTCACATCACTGCACTGCAGCCTGGGTGACAGACAGAGACTCTGTCACCAAAAAAAAAAAAAAAAAAAAGTAATATCAAGCCATACTTTCAGCTACAGAAAAATAAGCAAGCCTTGCAACCAGGAAGATGGCATCTTACTATCCAAAGATAATCCGGAAATGCCATATTTTCTTCTCTACCTTCTCCAAATTAATACAAGTTCAATTTTAGAACTTTTATTCAAACCTATTGAGATTGGGTATCTTACTGCCACACACGTTTATAATGTCTTGGGCATTGGCTTGGAAAGGTAATCCTCTCATGTGGACAAAATGCAGACAAGGCGTAGTTCCAAAATCAGCAGCCTCTGGAAGCTTTTCTGGCACCTCCTTAGGCAATTCTGAGAGATGGAACAAAAAGCACTGTTAAAACACAACAGCTTCAAGGCCTATTAACAGATTCTCATTAGGTATGACTTCTATGTCCACATCCTCAATTCCTCTTGAACCAGTAAAGAAAGGGCTTTAAAAGCCAAAATCATCTGAAATTTCTCCCACTAAACAAGTATCACGTAACCACCCATAAGCACTGAGTGCCTCAGACCATTACTAGTTTAAGAACTTACCCCTTTTTCTAACAACAGAGAAAAAGTAAAATGATTATGAATTAAACCCTAAAAAGAGACTTTCTAGATTATAAGTACTGGAGAAAAAAAAAAAAAAGGCTGGGCATAGTAGCTCACACCTGTAACCCCAACATTTTAGAAGGCTGAAGCAAGAGAATCACTTGAGCCCAGGAG